>JAOWAN010084820.1:0-10199 GCA_028566635.1 Lobelia cardinalis
AAAACGAAGCCATGAAATCCGGTAACTTTCAAAAGCCAAAATCCCCAAAATTGGTCTCGATCTTTACAGATCTGGTTTTTGTTTACAGAGATCTGGATTTTGCCGACACATGAATCTTACAAATTAATAAACCTTGTATCGTTGGGTACTCCGGCGCAATCAAGATTCGTTGGGTATGTGGTCGCTGAGCGCTTGTTTCAGGGCTTGCAAGAGAGCTTTAAAAGGTAGCAACAATGGCGATGGCAAATGGCTTCTCCAACAGTGACGTCGCCGACGTTCTTATATGATAATGATGACAAGTTTTCAATTTAAAAGAAAGGGCATGTGAAATCTTTTTACTCAGTTGACAGTACTTCTTTTACACAGTAACACACTGGCCTTGCATTAAAAGAAGTTCTTTGCCGTTGCCGGAAAAATGGTAGGAAATCCATACCGGAGATGAAGATGGAAGAAAGAGAAAGTTACTAATTGTCTATTTTACCCTTTTAAATTAGTCAAATGTTTAAGTTAACGGTCAAAATTAATTGTGGGATTCAATTTGATCAAATTTTACAATTTTAACCCAAAATTATTGATACCCTAAGATGAGGGACGAATCGTGGATTTCGAAAAAATTTGGGGACCATTTATGAAGTTGTCCCTATTATATATTTCTCCTCATCTATTCCACTAAATTCTCTTCAATTCATAATTGTGGACTACTTATGTCAATTATGTTTATAAGCCCAACTGGGCTTAATATTGTAGTGTAAAGGCTGTAAAGCCCAAATAACAGTGTGTCGTCATAATGAAAACCACCGAAATGCTAGAAAGTGGGCTACCAATTCATATCAACAGAACACCGAATACAGAAACCAAATGCAAAGGGAGCAATTAAGAGCAGCACTGCCTCTATCCTGACCAAGAGTAGAACAATCTCTCTTTCCAAACAGAGTAGATAAGATAACCAACTTAACCAACAATTAATGCAACCAAGCCGCCAAACAAAGCAGATAAAACTGGCCGAGACAGACTCCCAGATGAAGATGAGGCTGGAACGGCGGTACCCACTGGCGGAGTAAGAGTTGTTGTAGGGGTTGTTTGGGTGGGCGATGCCGGGGTGTTACCCCCTGCAGGACCGGCAGTAGAAGCTCCTCCTCCTCCTGTAGCGGCGGCTGCCACAGGGACAGCTAGCTTCATGCCACCACTACAGTGGCCAATTACACCGCATATAAAGTAATGTGTCCCGGCGGTCTTGAGAGTGATTGTGGTGGCGCCAGAACTATCCGCCACCGCATTCCCGACACTGCAGGCGCTATAGTCGCTCGAGGACACTTCAGCCACGTTGTGACTACTTCCATAGTTGAACACTAGCAGATTAATCAAGGATCAAATGCAATTAGTAACTAATTATTAATCAATTAGCATAGTACGATCGCTTAGGAATTACTATTTGTAATTTGGCAAAAGCTGATGTATAGTAAATTAAAATTCTTCTTTAGTTTTTTTTTTTTTCTTTTATTAAATTAAATTTCTTCTACGCTTTGTAACCTGTAAAAAAAAAAAAAAATTATTGACCTACACTGGTGGGACATCCTAAATACGAAAGTACTCCTTCTGTCAGATGAACACAACTTGATACTCGGTCTTAGTATCAACTTTTATAAGACTCTAATTGCAATTAAGATATATCACAATATTTTAATATCTCAACATCAAACATATTTCATATATTTTCAATATCTTACTTAAATATCATCCAACATCACAAATAAATATCAAATATTTTTCATCTATTACGCCTATCCATACACACTCAGAAATCAATTCAAATCTTTCACATCATATTCTCTCTTCTCTCTCCTTATATTCAAACCTTTCACATCACATTCTCTCCCCTCACATCACATTCAAATCTTTTACATCATGAGGGTAATTTAGTTTTTTAGTTCATAAACTCATATTATCTCATATTTAAATAGTGAACAGTGTAATATCATCATATATCGCATTTCTGATTTGACCCTAAATTTGTAAGAATTAATAAATTCTTATATATAATATCTAATTATTTATAGCTTAAATGAATTTAACAAAAAAATTGGTCTTTTTCTTTTCCGTTTTATTGGGGAGAGAGGCATATAACATTTATATTTTTTTGGCGCGATCAATATGAAAGGCTTATGAGTACAGTATCTTTTCCTTTCAAACGAAGAAACCTAAAAGAGAAATGATGAATTGTAGAACCCTCGCACAAAAATATGTGAAACTAATTTCCTTGCCAAAGTCGGGTTCGATCAAATGAACATTTGTGATGAACCAGAGATTTTAGGAAGATCGTACATGTACCCGGCCCCAAGACTAGACTAAGAGAGCGGCGGCGCGCTACCTTGCTCATCAACAACATTTGTGTACATTGGAAACATAATTTATGGCCGAAATGGAAATGGAAATGGATGCATATTACGGTGGAGTAATTTGAGAGTACTATCATATAATATGCAATTAATGAATGAATATAGTTAGTGAAAAAGTGAAGAAACGTACGTACCAAGGCTGTCACCAATATTAAAAGACTTGCCAGTTGCCCAGGTGCCATAATCCACACTCAGTCCCCAGCCCGATGCGTCCCCAACCGTATAAACTGTTGCCGAAACACGCCCCAACCCTATCAGCACCATCATCCATCCCACTACTATAATTATTCCTCCCCCAATACACTTCATCTTGGCTTGGCTAGCTATATATGCTTCAATTTACCAGTCCCCAGAGAGAGAGAGAGAGAGAGAGAGAGATTGTTTGGACGTGATATGGAATGCTAGTTGCACGAGTGCAAGTGGATTATTTATAATGTTGGAAGAATAGGATCGATCGAGGATTTTCGAAAATTTCTCTCGTTGTGATTGACCAAATGTTATCCTGCATTATTTATGTTAGTAAAAGAAAAATAGTGATCCAACGGTCGTGATGTCGTTTTCAAAAAGTTAAATAAAAAAGAATAGTAACAATGGATCATAGTTTTTTTTAATGATGTGGCGCAATTTCATCAATCAATTGCAAAAACTTTAGGAGTTGTTGGGGAAAATTGTAACAAATGCATGTAAAAAGGTGGTGGATTGGTTGGCACAACACTAAAGGTGGACAGTTGTAAAGATGAAACATTCTCACTTGAGTTGGAACCTACACCTACTGCCCCTCCACAATCCAATTAAAAGTTGTTCTCCATTTATGTTTCTTTTCTATCATTTAGCTTCACTTTGAACATGTAACAATGATAATTGACCAGCTATCTTTCTTTTCTATCCTATCTTCAATTTTTGTTTCTAAACCTATAAGATAATATTCTCTATATATATATATGTAACTCTAGGGGACCTAGTAATATATTTAATTGATTGCTTTATAAAGTGTTCTTAACTTCAATTCTTTTCGTACTCTCTTTTCATGTTTTTTTCGAACTAAAAAAAGAAAAAGAAAGAAAGAATCACTTCAGAGGTGGAGGCATGTACGGGCGGCCACACCCACTGTACCGAAAAACATCACTAATTTATCAATAGCATGCATATCTCCCTCCGTCATTTCTTCCGATCATCTTCCTCGATTGATTTTGCTGAGAAGAAGTACAAAAGTCGATCTATATATATTTTTTACAATTGGACTATTTTCAACATTAATCAAATGGCCCAAAGTTTCAATTTGATCTTCTAATACTACTGTTCGAAAACACAAGGATCGAATGATCAAAATGTGGTTATTGATAATAGTCATTCGGTTCATTTTCTTTTTTGATTCTTTTTCACATTATTTTTGTTGAACCGACAATGATAGTTTTTTTTTCACAAAAAGTGAACAACGAACATTATTCAATAAGAAAACTATCATAATTCACTCTCAATAACTTTTTTTCTTAATTCTAATTTTTTTTATAAATTACAAAATAATAAAATTAGTAAAGAAAAAAATGGGGACAATACCCTCCTATTATTTCGACCCCACTACTAATATATTCCTGGCTCCGAACACTCAATATATCCCCTCCATGCCCTCTCTGGACTGAGAAAAAGAAAATCTCCATTGCTCATCCATCATTCTCATGTTGCTTTTTCAATTTCTACTTTATCATGAGAGAGGAAATTAAGGGAGGAATATAATTTAGATTTGAGTCAATTGACAATGAGGTTCGATTACTTTTATTTTTTTAAAAGCAAGGTTAATGTTCCATATTAAAGAAAGATGTGGAGCCACTAGCTACCTCATAAAAAAGGGAAGATACTTAATTGATATGTATAATAATAATCATAAATTATAATTCATTTTATATATATACATTAATTATAATTAATTATTTAAGAAGAAGTACTCTGGTTTTTGAGAACCTAGGTAAACCTAAAAGTGCCCCTTTCATTCATTAATTACCTATACGGTGGAGTTAGTTCCGTAAATAAATCGGATTGGATCCAAATTTTTACGAATTTGAGTCAATTTTTTACATATTTTTGTATAAGTCGAACTTTCACGAATTCGAGTACAAACTAAAATGAATGAGCTTGACTTGGCTCGTGACAAGCTCGCAAGTTACTCGCGAGCCTTCGTGAGTCATGAATTTTATGGACCTTAACAGGTCTTAACGGACTTTTTAACACATTTTGATAGATTTTTAACGACTTGATGAGTTTTCGCGAAATTTGCCCAATATAGATATGGGCCAACCCAAAATCCAGACTTTTGCATCCTAAACCTCTTGTCCAATAACTTATTTTATTGTTTTTGTGCTCTAATTTTTCTTAAATAAATTTTTTTTAAAACAAATTTAAAAAATTATCAACATTAGCAATTTACTGATGAAATATACAAAATAAAAAATTTTGATTTGAAGTTAGTTCGTTTAAAATATGAAAAAATAATAATTTACTTATTAATTTGTTCCTATAAACATCTTAGTGGTAAATCAAGTCGAGCCTTAACGAGCCGGCTCGCGAGTCTTACAAGCCGAGTCGAGTCGAACTCACAAAATATGACGAGCCTGAAAATTGAGCTTGGCTTAGCTCATGAAAGTAGTGCGAATCGAATCGAGACGAACCTAAACAATTCGAATCGAATCGAATCTATGAGTTGGCTTGGCTTGTTTACAGCTCTAGTTGGAGTACTACCTCTTTATTTATTTTCTTTTCATTTATAAAGTTTTTCCATCAATTCAAATTATTAATTGGCTCGGTCGTTTCCTTCTTGTCAGGATTAACCAACCTTATTTGATAATTTACCGTTTGAAGTTTTAGCTTGTGAATCTTTTTAGATAAGAGTACTGGACCTTATATAGGTAGTCGGTTAAATAAGAATTTAAATATCGTAGCAACCGTAAAAATTAATTTTGATCGTTGATCTGACGAATACAGTAAAAAATTTCGATACTGTATTCTCGTGACTTCACGAACACAGTAATAATAATTTTGTTACTGTGTCAACATTTCCTACGCTTCCTACAATATTTAGATTTATCGAGTAAGCCATTCGTGCTATAGTTGATTGGTTTCATAATATTGGATACGTAATTTACGTTAGGCCCTATTCCTGGACAATTAAGTGCAGAGTAAACACTTGAATAATTTTTTAAATAATAGGAAAATTTCAAATTGATTTTTCTTCGCATTGAAGGTTGAATGAACAATTATTTGGAAAGTGGTGAAAATGTGAAGTTATAGCTAAAGGAACTTTGTCCCACATTGATGTAGATATCAAAATATTGTAGTAAAACTATACGGCTTGTAACATTTGAGATTCCATCTGAAATTAACAAACAATGAGAGTGTAAATGTTTATATATATACGTCCGTTTGCGAGTAGCCAAAATTGAGCTCACTCATTGTCCGGATTGCATTGAGGAAGGATGTCTGGACCGTTGGACTCGCATGCGTGTAGAGCCTGCTTCAATATCATATTAAAATTTGATATATCATCCGATCAAAATCAATTAACAACGAAATGAGAATAATCTATCTTTATTAAGTGTAGCAAAACTTGTTTATGCTAAACGTGAGACTTAAGTGTCAATACTATCTCTCCATGCTTGTCGTCTGTCAAGCTCTTGCCGCTAAAATTGCTCCATTATTATCTAAAAGCAACCGTTATATTTTAAATTATCTATTTTGAGTTTCCGTAATTCCATCTTCCCTAACTCTCATTTAATTATGTGATCATTTATCTTGAATGAAAATGCATGTAAACAACATATTCTAATTGTTTTATCTTACGTTGGTTGTTGTGAATTAAATTGATAAATATATAAATAATGTACAATTTGCATTTTATCATTAAAATTTTAATTTAATGTCAAAAAGTCTTTAAATTCAAAACCCTAATATTAAATTTAGCACGTGATCACCAAAATAACGTAAACTGTCCCGATAAGTTTTGGTGACTAAAAGTCCTCAAATGTCAATGTGACTGCAGAATCTCACACATAAACACACAAGGAAACTGTCAAAAACCATTCACCCACCGGTTTTTTTTTCCACTAAATATACGGGTTTGCTTGTAAGTGGCTTTGGTTACAGGCCGTTGCGGGTCTACTTTGATGGGTCAACCGCCCCTCCATTTGTTTTTTTTAAAAAATATATTCGTGAAATAAGTGATGGTTCAATCATTCTTATTCGGGGAATTTTTAAACTTAGGGTGTGTTCTTATGAGCATTTTTTAGGGTGGTTTTTGAGTTTTTGATTTTTCTCTCTCATTGGTCCCACAGTTTTCTATCTATCTCTCTTACTTTTTACTTTAATCATTACAAAAACTCAAAAACTACCCATCCAAACACACCCTTAGTTTCGTCATTTTAATGAATCATATTGGTTCTAATATGCATACGAGGTTCTAATCGATTAATAGGATCTTAACAAGAGAATTCCTATTAACTCGAATCCAACTTTCCCGGTCTTTACCTAGCTATCTGCTTTTGTTTTAGTGAGTTGCTAAATATCGTCTTTAATTTTTTCGTCTTTTTAATACAAAAAAATATTCCTTATTCAGAAAAGGCTCCGATTATAACAAAGCTCGTGAAGTGTACTTAGTTGCTTTCATGGTAGGTATATTTATTGAAACGAGTGCGCTTTGGTCAAATGAAACGGGGAAGGACGACGAACATTAATTATTTGTGATGCCGGCCGCCGTTATTGCTGGTGACACTACCAGAAGAAGAAAAGCTATAAGTGGCTGCAAATTCTTTAAGAAAGGGAGGCCGGGGACTGTTTTACTGGGCAACAATTAAGCTTCTAGCCTCAAACTGAAAGATGGACATAACATGATTCAAACGTAAAATTTACTCAAGACATGACGACATCCTTAATTTGATCGATGTCTACTTTGAATTTTGAAGGGGATGAAAACTACATTTGGTTTTCCTTGAGCTATAGTTTTGGTAGAGATCGAATGGTATCTGAAAATGGGAACAAGGACACCATCATTTGAACTTTTGACTACCATTTTATCTCAGCATTAATTAAGGAATCTGTTTGATGTTCAACCATTACCTAACTCTTTGGTAAAATTTCACCATCACTGCCTTCTGTTATATGTTCTTCTAACCTTTAAGTTCAAGGAAATATTAATACTTGATCTGCAATGTATATAAACATTCAGCAATTTTTGGACATTATATTCAGAAACTAGGCCTTAAATGGTTCAATCAGTATCGGGAGTCGAGAATTGTACATACCTTGGGGGAGGAATATTCCTAGCTTCATTATTCTGCATTGAGCACAAATATCAGAATTCAAAACAACAGCACATACTGTCATACAAAATCAACCTTCTAAATATGTGGTTTTGCTTTCGCCTCCTGTGGTAAACTTGTGCCAAAAAAAAATGAAAATGCAGTTAAATTGGTACGTATGTTTAGCTGGCCTTGAACCAAGAGTCCAGCACTTCCCAGAAGAGCCAGTGAGCCATCAAAATAAAGAACCTAGAACACAAATCTTACTAAAATCGCAAATTCTGCAGCTTAGGAGACAGTAACATGATACTTGGTGAGGTCACAGAGACAGTTCAAGCCATCAACTTTTCATGTCACTTACAAGAAGATAATATAAGAGGAATATACAAAATGCGTGATATCACGAGGGAGGAATGTAAACGGTAAGAGAATCTTCAAATTAACATGACACTTATAGTATCAGTATGCTGACGAAATCAAACGTGTGAGCAGGGGATCAGAGATTATAGTGTTAAAGCTACAATGCCAATGAACATAGTCTCATTTAGTATCATGTCATGTGATAGTTTCGTGTATACATGATAATGTTTTTATAGGCAACAGTGAGCACGACACCCTTCACTTCAATTTTATCCCCAAAATTGCACAACACTTCTCGTTTTCAAGTTTACCTCCATTTAAATCAGTCCAAGATACTAACTAATGAATATCATCTACTTGTTGCTAAATAAGCATCGCCTGATATCTAAAACCAAAAGAACAGTAAGTAAAGCAGATTACAGATAAATAGAGAGGTCATGGTTCAATTTTTTTGACTCATCACAAGAAGCAGATCACATTATAACTAAATGTCAAGCGGATGTTCATGTAGAAGGGATCAATTCTTCTACTTGATAATCTAAAGACTTTAGTTGAAAATGAAAGCAAAGATGCCCCAAACGTTCAACCAAGTATCAGCTGTGATTCAACTTCTTGGTCATATGTCTTGACTCACGACCTTGTCACATGAACGCCAAAAGACTTGCACAATGCCAGGAATAATTTGGTAATGATTTGTGTGCTTTATGAAAGTCACAGAATTAAGATGTACCTAAAAACTGAAAATTTGTGAAGACCATTATTGATATACTAGTTTGTGTTAATAAAGTATCTATGATCGCTTATATAGATGATTTTTTTTTTTTTTTTCTTGTTTTCTTTAATGAGGTTTGTTAGTGTTACCCACCTACCCCCAACGTGACTCGACCCGTAAACTATTGGAAACTGGTGAGACGTCTTACCACTACACTCACCTCATGGTCCTCTATGGATGATCTTGTTGGAGTTGTTTTGATTGTTAAACATAGGGAAATCATTAATACTATACCATAAATAGCCTCATGTCTTTAGCACACAGAGCACAGGGGAGTTCAAGACTGTTTCTCTAAGCAACAATTGAAAGGTATGTTTCCAAATCCAAATGAAATGCTTGGCTTTTGGAGTTGTTTCCCAGGTATTCCGCAAGGGATGGGAGGCAATTCAGCAGAAGCCTTGAATATGGAGGTAAGGGGGATAGAGACTTGCTCACTTTAGGCAGCAATTAAGCTTTATCTTCTAGTTCATCTACTTTAAGTTCTTCTGGTTCACCAAATTGATGTTCTTTTAAGTACTTAAGAGTTTGGTGATGGTCAATTAAGGCAGAGCATTCACTTAGTCAATGTACAAGCCCAATTGATCAGGTACAAGTGCTAAATAGGTGTGTGTATATTTTAGTGGTGGAAAATTAAGCATGGATGGATTGAATGTGTTGTGAATTTTGATGTGTGGTTCTGAATGTTTACAATAATGCCAAAGATTTTCAGGTACCATGCATAATGTCATGATGTAATGTGTAACGCACACATTTTCACATCGGAATGATGGAAATTTGGTAAGATTTATTAGTAGTCCCTACTACTCCTTTAATATCAAATAATTTTTTGGATTGCTAGTGATGGACCTACTACGCATCTATTAATCAATACAACATGGCCACGGTTTACAGCGATTCAAGAAAGTTACTCTTACAACTAAACCACCAAAATGCAATTTGGACAACCAAATCATATCAATAAAAGAACACCAAATACACAAAGAAAAGAAAAGCCACATGCATAAAGGGGGCTGCAACGCCGCGAGCCGCAATTGAACCCCCTCCTCCTGCGGTGCCTCTACCTCTAACACTGATAGATAGCTTCATTCCCCCAAAACAGTCACCGGCTGCGGCACTTATAAAGTAATAGTTCCCAGCCTGCACGAGAAGAATGATGGTATCGCCAGTAGAAGTCTAGAAGATATCAATGAACTTAACACAGTGCACGCGCTATACTCGCGGTCACTTCGGCCAGACTGTGAAGATTACTGTCATACTTGAACACTAGCAAAATATAAAATCCAAGCAAAGTCATTAAAGCAATAAGCATCTGAAAGAGTATGAAAATACTCTTATTTAATCTTTGTGATTCTGAGAATATTTAGTGTATAAATATTTTAGGAATAT
>JAOWAN010084830.1:0-10199 GCA_028566635.1 Lobelia cardinalis
TCTTAAAATTGTTCAGGGACTGATGAAGGTACTTTTTAACGTTAGGGGCATTTTGGGATTCTGGGTCAAAGGTCAGGGACCAAATGGGATATTTTGCCCATCAGGACCTAAATTGAGAACTTTTGAGACAAAAAAAAGATTGCACGAATCTTAACCATTTTTATAATTAATATATAATTTTAATTAAAGTATGACTTAATTAGGTATTTTAATTAAGTAATATATAATTTGATAGTTGTAATTAATTTTTTTATTTTGTAATTAATTTATTTTATTTATTTGATAATCAATGCATAAATAGAAAATGAGTGAATTATCATAATATTTTTAATTTTTAATGCTTTTAATTTATAATTTTTAATACCTTTAATAATATAATTTTTATTGCTTATTATTTATTTGATAATTAAAAGAGGAGGAATGAGGTAAACTGGATTTTTCAAAATCTCAGGACATATTAAAAAGTCGGATTAAATAGGAAAAAAAAACTTAGTGTAATTCGCGTTTCAGGCATGACTCACTCGTGAGTTTTTTCGTAAGAGAAAGACTATTTGTATAATTTCAGTTAGCTGACCGTCATTTTAAGCTAAGAAATGTATGCTAAAAGACTAAAGTACCCCTAAATGTAAAAAAAGTATGATACCCATAAAATTTATATAATATATAATATATTATATAAATAAAATATAAATACATAATTAAATAAAAAACATTAATTAAAAATTAAAAATAATATTATTAAAGGCATTAATTATCAAATAAATAGTAGGCATTAAAAATCATATTATTAAAGGCATTAAAAATTAAAAACCATAAATTAAAGGCATTAAAAATTAAAAATAATATGATAATTCACTCATTTCCTATTTATGCATTGATTATCAAATAAATAAAAAAACATTAATTACAAAATAAAAAAATTAATTAAAACTATCAAATTATATATTACTTAATTAAAATACCTAATTATGTCATACTTTAATTAAAATCATTTCTTAATTATAAAAAAGGTCAATGATGGTGCATTCTTTTTCTTTGTCGCAATTTAGGCCCACAGGTTCAATAGTTCGCAATTTAGGCCCTGATATTATAATTTTTTTTTGCATAACGAGTCTGTTTCAAAGGAATCCGTCAAAAATTAACGGAAAAGACCCGTCATGCAACAAAATTATAATATCGGGACCTAAATTGTGAAATTTTGAACTTAAGAGCCAAATTATGATTTACAACAAATATTGGAACCTAAAACACAATAAACTCTATTCTATATACTAAATAAGGAGACTACTTTTGTGGTTTCTTGTACCTTGTAAAAAGTCATTGATATTATATATAGGCTTACAACAGATATCGATGACTTCAAGCACACTCCCGTGGACAAAAACGAACATCAGAAAGGGGAAAATACTTGGCAAGTTCTTTGCAGTAAACATCAAACATTAATTTAATTACAATGTCGCTATCTCCCAAATTAAATTTCCTGGAAATTTCTCTTTCTGGGTGTATACTTACTGTCTTAATTTATTATAGTCTTCTTCCTCCTAACCGCATCATCGATCATCCATGACACACGTGTACAGGATGGATGAGTAGCACAGAACTTAATTTGTCCTAACTTTAAGACAAATTAAAAAAAAAAAAACTAATATCGGACTAGAGAGGCTTTCTTCTGACTAATTATAAACAGTTTTATTTGCAACGTCAATGGCGCAGCAAGTAGCCAACAACAGAAAACGGCCGTTGATGGAGGGAGGTTGGGGTGAAGCAACGTTATTTATTTTTTATTTTGTTCCGAACAAATTTAATTTGGTTTTCTTTGTTAGTTCTTGTAATGAAATAAGGAAGAAGGAAAAAAAAACTTAAAATTTTCAGTAATTTCTTCGTAATGGAGGGGGAAGGGGATTATTAGATTAGCAGCGAGGCGCATTGTTTTGTTTTGTTTTGTTTATTGTGTTTTTTTCTCTTTCTAAAAGAGTGATTATGTAGATGCGCGTTTTTGGATGGTTCTCAAGGAATTTCCTGATCGAGGAATCAATACGGTACGTAGTGATATTTGCTTAGAAAGTAAGAACTGAATGGGTGTGTCTTCAGTAACCTGCCTTCAACTTCAAGAGTGCTTCACTTTCAAACTGCAACCAAAAGCCTTCGTCTTTCACCAGCTTTGTGAGCTTTGTTTGGTCAATGAGCAAAAGAAAAGAACCCCCAACATTACATATAGGCATTCTTTTTTTCTCATTTGGAGAGCGCAAGACAGCCACGAACGACGACCATTCGTCTCAAAAAGGGGAGACTCACCCGCCAATGCTAGGTGCGCGACCCGGGTCGGACTGAATTAGTAAGGACATAGTCCTTGATACCGGTGAGCAACCAAAAAAAAAAAAAAAACTATTCGTCTCGAAAAGAACGTCGCATTTAACATGACAAGTTATGTGACGGTCAGTTCCCAACAACTAGTAAATTATATATACACGTACTGTAGATATAAACCACTGCCATCACCGGTCGACCGTCACATGAAAATGTCAATGTTGTTTGCAGAGTTCAGTTTTCAGACGAGTGGTTCCGTTCATGGGTCCCACTCGTGATTCAGTTTGCCAAATGGTGGCATCTGCCATATCTTTTTTTCTGCTTCAAAACTCACAGAGATGGTGAATGATGAAAACTTGGATGAGAGATTCAGGAAGATGGAGGAATGTGATTTTGAGAAATGATACCCAGATGGCTGTTCTTTATATTCTCTTGGTGGTAGAATATTTGAGAGAGAGAGAGAGAGAGAGAGAGAGAGAGAGAGAGAGAGAGAGAGAAGCTAGGAAGCAGCTTCCTTGAATGAAGTAATCTGAAGCAAGTATAGTGAGCTCAGCCCTAGTGAGGAGGGGGGGACTAGGAAAGTGCCGAGCAGTTATTAAAGCTTTAATCAAATTCTCAGTTAATTTCATCAGATTTAAATCTAAGCTTTTCACAGTTGTTTTCCTACTTGGGAGGACGACAATGATGGAAATGGGTTGCCACGATCAAGTGCCCGCCCGGGAAGGTTCCACTCATAATGGACACATATTTAGAGGCCGGCTTTGGGCTGCCTTAGTCAAGTGCCCACACTAGAAGCTTCTCCTTAGGGACAAATTTAAGGGACAAGAAGTGCAAGTCAAGTTGGTGCCGGCAAGAGACCATATCATGGTTGAATTTCTCTACTGGAAATAAGTGCACAAAAACTAAAGAATCAAATTCTTTGGGAGCAGGCTGGGGGCATAGCATAGTCGAATTTGTGTTTGATTTAGCATTTAGTCTATTAACATATTTTCAAGTTCAACTGCATCTCAATGCACTAGGACTAAAAAGAATCAAATGCGATTGCTGCCCAACAGGGATTTTGTTTCCATTACTCGTCTAGAGTGATCAGAGGGTCCAACACTTTCTAAGCCAGAAACTGCTTCGTTTTTGTGTCCCTAACATTATTCTTCCTTGCCAGTTCAACTAACAAAGGGACTTCTATAGAATGTATAAAAATTTCGTCGGTTCCCTTTGCTGACTGAATCTTTACCGATAATAATTTCTTTTTCATTTATTTCTTCTCAGTTTTCATCACGAGTCTTGAGGTAGTTATGTATTAGGGTTCTAGTTTTCTGAGTGTTTTTAATTACTTTTTTCCTTTTTCCTTTTAAATGTTGAATCATACTGATCATCTATGATTCCCTTTTCCACGAGAATCACATCACGACTATGGTAATCTTTTCCTCAAAATTACAATTTTCCACTCCATCATGAGTTTCACTCCCAAAGGTCTTCGTCTTCCACTTAAAATGCTCGTGTTTGAATAAGCCAGAAAATATTTTCCCAGTCTACCCACCTTCACAGTAAGTTTAAAATCAAGAAAGATGTTTTAGTCCCTCAAAGTCAGTCTAAATTTCTAATATTCAAAAATGGATAATTTGAATGGCATTGAGATCATTTCTATTTTACGGAATAATAATACCCACTCTAAAATAATGTATTTGTACTGTCATTGAAGGAATAGAGAAAAATGACCCATATGTGAATTTTCTCGTTCGCATCTACCAAATAATCCAATTTTCGCAGCAGCCGATACATATACCCATAGAGAGAAGGAATTTTATTTATAATTATATATATATATTAAAAAAAAAAAAAAACCCTCCCTATTTGGGTTTGGAATATACCGCTTCACAAAAGGTTGGCATGGATTGAGCCTCTCAATGGGATGATTAGCATGCCAGTTCAGGAATAAAACAAACAAGAGTTGATAAGATAAAATATAGTCACAGGTTTCAAGTTAGTTTAAAAGGGGACATTCATCCCAATGCAGTGTTCACATCCCAGAGTACCTAAAATAAAAGAAGTTGAACCAACCATTAGTTTGATTGTTTTTCTGGAATAGTTTAGTACAAATCAAAGACCTTTAGGCCTGACAAGCCAAATACAGGAAGTTTCAGGGTAGTTTCCTCTGACAACCATGGCTTGGCATGCTACACAAGTAAGGGCAAACATCGTAGTCATCTAAAGCAGAAAGTAATCCCCAACTTTCTGAATCTCAACATGTGTATAGACTATAGACTAAAGACATGCCATAAACATCTTAGTCATCGTTAGCGGAAAGGAATTCCAATTCCCTCAATAAGCTGTGGAACGAATCGATCTCAGACAATGATTTCAAAAATGTACATCTCCACTGGCAATCAGTGAATTTCCCCGTGACTGGGTGCCAAAATATACTCGGCCAGCTCTCGTGATGTTTTGACAATAATAGCTTCAGACTCGAGTCATTGTCATTTTACTTTTTATACTTGCTTGGTTTTTGAGATGTAAACAGTCGAATATTGATGAACAAAGACTTGGAATTTGATTTTCCAATGAAAAATGCATATGGGAGTTCACTTACTTAAAGAAGTTTGGCATAAAATATCAGTGGATCAGAACTTGGTTAAACTGGGGCTCAATTTTATTTCACTAACCTTCTCTGAGAGGCAAAACAGGTATCTGGTTACAATTAGTCGCGATCATCACGTCAGTCGATTCAACTATGGATCCATACATCGGATTCCGTTTTCCCTCTCGGCTCTACATCTGTGGAAGAAAGTGAAACTAGAACATTACCCACTGAAACATAACCCAAAGAATAGCAGATAGGGTAGATTTTGCCATTGCCCATGCCCTAAGATTACAGAAATTCAAGCTTCAAAAAAACACTGATAAGTACTTAAGTAGATAAAAATCTAATCGGAATGCGTCCAAGACTCCCAGCGCACTTGTGACACAGGAACAAATTAATCTGCTTCTCAAAATCCTAAACACCTTGCTGCCTTTTCAAAAACCAAGAATAGAGCATGAAACACATTAATCATAGCTCGTTTGAATAACTAACATTAACACATAAGTGGCCCTGCTGAGTTGTATTCTCAAAACCACAATGAGCATTCCCAAATCCATTGCACATTTCAGTTAGGACGCACAATAAAGAACTCGTGCTCTCAGATCCCTAGAATGATAGCCAACAAAACTTGAATCTTAAGCAAACTATCAGTAATCAGGAAAAAATAAAAGATTTTAATGAACCTATTGGATAAGACATGAAAACATGGTAATTGTTTTGGGGGATCAAATGTAAAATAAGGTAAAAATCATCAAAAGATGCGCGCAACATAGACCGAAATTTTCAACTGCACATGCAGTGCAGAGTTGTATGGCCGGTCGAAATTTTCTGTCTACTCATCAAGTTCCTTATCAAAGATGTTTCAGCGTCATTTAACTTTTCACTCTAAAGTTGTGCTAACTATGAAATCAGAAGAATATGATAAGGCCAAGATGAGTATGGTCGGGATGGACATGTTCTGAAACTGAGAAACATGTAATTAGGGATGAATGCATCCAGAAGATGAAGGAAATAACCCTCACCAAGATAAAATTAGAGAAAGTTGCTTAAGGGCAAGTGATACAATTGCTACACATACAATGCTATGATCAGAACCAACATTTCAATCAACCCATCAAATTAACGGAAGATATTCCTCTAGCCAGTTCAATTACAGTACAAAATCATGTAGGCAATTCTGTGGTTTTTTTGTAGTTGAGTTGAAAGAAATGACTTGGAGTTATACCTCATCGATGAAACGAAGAATGGAGTTGATGATAAGCTAGAAAAGTGAAAAGAAGCTTTGAAAATCAAAGGGTTTATAATAAGTAGGAGCAAAACATAATTTAAGGATGCAACTTGAGGGTTTAGGGTTTAGGGAGAAAGTTAGTTTAGACAATCAAGAAACAGCGAAAGACAACAATGTAAGTACCCAGGATCAATCATTAACCACAATGGGAGGTGGGGAATGACGTCAATCATAGAGTAAAATCTGGTTGGGTGAAATAGAAAAGTGCTTCCGGAGTTTTAGGTGAACGACTGATATGAGGAAAGTTAAAAGGAAACTTTGGAGGACAGCTTAAGACCAGCGATATTCTACGAAACCAAGCATTGGGCCACTAAGAAAGAAAGAACATGCTAAAAAGATGAGTGTTTCCGAAATGCTAATGTTAAGATGGATGACCGGTAAAAAGTTTTAAAAAATAAAAAATAAATAAAATTCGTAATAATCAAATTTGGGAGACCGCTGAAAGTCTCTCCTATATACTATAGTAGAGAAAATGAGAAAGAATTGCTTAAGATGGACCAGACACGTACAACTGATAGAACTTTCAGGACAGCAGCTAATGCTACGATACGCCTCTTAGTGCACCTTGGGAAGTAAGATGATACTCCCTCCATTTCACAATAGTTGATGTTTAAGGTTTGATTTCAATAACCAAAGAGTGCATTAAGTATCTCCTAATTTTCCATTTTTGCCCTCCCTTTACACATGAAGTCTCTTCAAATTCTTCTCTCATTAACTTTTGTGACATTAATTGCTCCTTAGTCTTGAATTGATATAAAAGGGCAATTTAGGAAAAGTGTAGCAAAAGTGTTTAAAACATCAACTATTTTGAAACAATTTCTTATTTTGAAGAGGTCAACTATTGTGAAACGGAGGGAGTATTGACTATTGAGCCATAATCAAGCTAGGGTAGGGGAAGACCAAAGCTACCATGGACATCTATAATACAAAAAGATATGAAGGATTGTGGCTTATTTGATGACCTGACTGTATGAGAAGGATTAATCTAGCTGACCCCAAGTGATTGGAAATAAGGCTGAATTAAGTTGAGTTGACATTTACAAAGTTATATGCTTAAAGACTTTCAAAAAACTAAGAAAATTTGTTTTTCTTGCTCGGGTATACTTAAACCTAGCAGGTGAGAATTAGTGATCTTCCTAAGCCATTTCACGTTTTTCACTTATTGGTCCCTCAATGAAAAGGATTACTCCTCGACCCAAGTGAACCAAAAACCCTATATTCATCAAGACAGAGACATAATTATTCCCTATGGAGAATTCTGTGAGGTATACTAAATAGTCAAGATAACACAATGCTCATCGGCATCAGAAATACGCTTAGAGTCAGTTATAAAGCTACAGTTAGCAAGCAAGTTAGCAGTGTAATGATGATATACTGGACTTGCTGGAGGTAAATGATAATACTGGCAATTAACATTGATGCTGGCAAGGGAAGATGCTTATGTTGCCTTGGAGGTGCACTATCCTTTGCCTTTGAATCCAGCACCAAACACCACTGTTGGTTTTCTCTTTATCGCGAAATTGAAGAGGCCATACAGGGAATGACAACACAAAAGACGAAAGATAAGTTGGTGAACGATAACAGACATAACCGCTCAGAGGATGTACTATATTCAACCAACGGCCCAAAAATGCCACAAAATTCGCAGATATGGTGATGAAAGTAATGTTGAGGTGATAAGTCGTTATCTAACAATCTTGGATATAGTCTATCACTGGCTCTATGCACGAGGTTTTTGTGATTTAATTTTGTGAAACTATTAGCAAAACCCTTCATCCCAAATATTTCTAGTAATAGCAAACTCAGAATATCATTGATTTTTGGTTTCTCCTTTCTGCTATTGGGAAGATATGGAGTGACGGACACGCTTGCAAAGTCAGCAACCGAAGCACAAAATCTTAATAATATCTATATGCAGGCTCCTTTATGTATTGTGCTTGCTCTTTCTTTTGATGTTCTGGTGTGTGCAAACTGCAAACATCGTTTGATATCTAAGAACTCATGTAACCATATGCGTGTTTAATATCTAGAATATGTGTTTCTGTTTGTGTAAAAAAAAAACTAGAACCATATAAACAAAGACCCACGGTTGCCTCATTAATCATAATCCATGCTGGTTGCTACCAGAGTGGAGCGTGACCCCAGCATTATCCATAAGCTTCAGAGAGCTCTAATCAATCCGCGAAGGAAGCAAGGAGAGCCGCATCAATCATGGTCAAGTAGAAGAGACCTGATTTGTTCAATGCAATGTATCGAAAATACACTCGAGATGGATAGTTCATAAAAGACCATCTTATTCACCTGCAAAGATAGATGCACCGCTCCGCTTTCATTATTCTTTTTCTTTTTTATATATATAGTTATCCTTTTGTTCCATCCAAGCCATAACAAATTGGAAATATTCTATCAGAAGAAGGCATCAGTGATTCTTATAATCTAATCTATCACATTCATCAATCAAGTAAATTTCTAACATATAGTCCATGTTCTTTGCTTAATATAACATTCTTCGTCATAGTTGACAGTAATTATATGCAATCATAGATCTTCTGTTTAACTTTTTAATCTGCATGTAATTTGGCTTTGTGGCTTGCCCTTTCTTTCAAAGTTCGTCTATTTGGCAAGTTTTTTGGTGTTAGAATATAGTTATTCATCTCATTAATCTATTTCTTTTCTGGAAAGAATAACTAACAATGTCAGTTGATTCATAAAATATATGAATTCAATTCTGTAATTTAAAGCACACGCATTTCAGCTATTGTAAAAAACAAAGTTCAAAAGCAAATTACCACAAAATGCTAACCATTTAAAGAACCGTTAAATAATAACGATTTCCATATAATTCATTCATCTTAATGACAAGAAACCTATCACAATACCCAACTATGTGATGTAGAAAACATGTCAAATTCTTCGAGCACAAACTAAAGCAATAGAACTTACATTCTCTACGTGTTTTCCAGAATTACACACTTCTCTTCCCCCTCCAACCTCAAAAGTCCTGAATTAACTCACCCCCAACCACCTTCAATTCCCATTACTTCACCTGCTGAGTGTCCACCTCCATTAAATCGCTCCCTCTACGAATCGTCACTCCAATTCCAGGCTCACCCCCAATTGCATACCCTTTCAATCTCCACAGCTCAGTACCAACACTCTCACTCGGCGTAGAAACCCAAGAAATCCACTTCGACACATACCTCCAATCCACTGCCTCATTACCCCTACTAACAACAATGCGCGCATCTCGAAATGCTGGCAAACACTTATCCCTAGCGAATGTAATGCACTTCTCCCTAGATGCCACAATGCAAGCCGCCATTTCGCGGTCCTCGCACTTATCCCTCTCCTCCAAATCCGATTTTGAAACTCCGATTAGGTTTTTCCACCAAGGGAGCGCGCAGCTGTTTGACGCACTTATGGAGCAGCCAATCCTGGCTCCGACGTCGCATTGTTGCGTCATTTGGCGCTCGCATGCTTTGTACGTGTTGGACCATGAGTCAGGGCTTTTGAAGGCGAGGATGAACGGGTCGTCGGGTGGGGCAGCGGGTATGGGGCTTCGGAGGAGAGGGATTGGGCGAGGAAACGGGATTAAGGTTGCTGATTCCGAGTATTCGTGATCTATGTTGTTTGGATTTGTTGGTGTCTCCATTGTTAGGGTTTTGGATAAACGCAGAATTTGTCGAAAATTGGGGTTTTCTTTTTTTCGCATTTCTGCCGCTATATACAAAGTGCGACTGTTTTCCCGCCATGTCGACGGCGGGTGACGTGTAAGCGGCAATTAGTATGCTTTGTACGTAGGGGCAAACCGCCCAAATCGACGATCGAACCAAATCGACCAGTTTGGTTTGGTTTAACCGAAGAACGGTTCGGTTACGGTTTGCAAAAATTCCAAACTGCACGGTTCGGTTCGGTTTGCGGTTTCAGCACCTCGAACCGAACCGAACCGAACCAAACCGATAGGTTAATTATATATAATTTCATATATACCCCTTATACTTTCTATTGTATTTATATATATCCCTT
>JAOWAN010084850.1:0-10198 GCA_028566635.1 Lobelia cardinalis
AAGTGGCGACTCTCATTTTCTCAATAAATGAGTAGTCACTAAGAGGACCCGAAAACAATGAAACGAATGACCATTTTTCACTATCTTGGTTCGTTCGAACGGGGGTTCTCACAGACGCTCAAATATTTAAAGAGACCTTAAGCATTAAAGCCTTATTCTCATTCCCTCATAAATTATTTCGTTTTTATGAGTGTACTAGATTATAAACATTCTGCCTCACTCAAACACTTACACAATCAATTCTTGTAAGTGCCTCCCCAACATTTATTATTCTTAGAGACACATTAATTGCTAGCTTTACACCTAGTGAAATTTGTTCTAGATAGAGAACCCTATCACTCCATAAATCCCCCAACCTAGATTAGACATTGGTTGATTGTACACGACCCATTAGTGGTCATTAAGTATGATTGCTTGAGTCTAAAATGATGAACTAAGCAAGTTTGTTGTAATAACTTAGTGCTCTAATCTAGTAGTAACTTTCATAAATTCTAGTCCAATCAACTAGGTAGTGGAGTAGGAGTTATTTAAAATTCTGAACCACTCAATATCCTTGTGTTATTTACTTGCTTAATATTACCGTTTAAGCTTGCTGACACTACAAGTTAGTTCAACAATTCATATTTTATAAAGCATCTCCTTGTATTTCTAACTTATCTTTTCTTATTTTACTTTGATTTATCATTTTCACTATCTTGCTTAACACTTAAACTAAGTTAGCATACTGCTTAACTTAAATAAGGTATTGTGCTTCTTAGAGTTAAAATTAGTTGAATTCATTCTGCTGCACCTTAAACTTTTAGCTAAAGCTTGCTAGCTCAATATATAATTTTGAGAAAGTTGTTAAAAAATTTCATAAACTATTCATCCTCCCTCTAGCCTATTTTGATTGCCTTGAAACTAATATTTTGAACGTCAAGAGATTGCTTACTTGGAAATGACCTTCAGAGATGTATTTATAGTGTTTATGCTGGAAAACGATGTTAGCTTATTTGGAAATGACCTCTTGAGAGGTATTTATAGTGTTTTTGCGGGATGGTGATGTTGGTTAGCCCGTAAAGACAAAGAGACAAGCGTTGCTATAGGATTAATCGATAGTCGCTATGAACTGCTAGTGGAACATTTTGCCAGAACATTCTAGTCTGCCATCACACACCAAAGATAAAATAGAATATTTTTATAGCATTTTCGTTTAGTCCTTGCAAGAATTCGTATTTTCTATATCAAATGGTACATCATCTTTCATACTGTGTCCTATTAATTATTTAAATTTTAGAATTTAATATTTTAGGATCACGATTTAAGGATTATGGTGAATTTTAGATAGATTATATAGGAAATGACACACCATTTGATATAGAAAATTCGAACTTTCCTTACAACAATGATGTGAAACTGCTTCAGACCAGATAAAATGGAACTAAGGCTGTCAATAGAGCAGATTTTTATTCGATTCATAAGTAGCTCCGTCCGCTTAAAAGAGATTTGGATTGAGTAAAAAATACTGATTAACCATCTAACATTTTAACCAGTTAGTCGACAATTAAATGGAACAAATTTGAATTTGGACAAATATCGTCCGTTTAAACTGAATACTTCCGTTTATAATTATTAATTAAATAAATATATTTATATATATTTAGACATTTACATACTATTTATTAAAAATAAAAAATTTAAATTTAAATATTATTTTTATAAAAGGGGCTGGCGTAGTATTTATACTATATCGTATTAGATGATATGATAATATTTATTCTATAATATATATTTATTTAATTATGATCCTTCGATTCCTCTAAAAGAGACACACTTTTGTTTTTAATCTGACCATTACATTTTAATTAAGCATGTTGCACATTTCAAAATGATTTTTCCAGCCCTCTAAACTAGTTTTTTAAACTTTTTGTTGAAAATTTATACATATGTTATTATTTACTTAGTTATTTATATGTTATTAATATTTTTACAAATTATTAATCAGATTGCGAATATAATCTTCATCATTTTAAAATTTTATTAAATATATTTTTTACCAGTCAATAAATTATGTTAATTAATTACATGTGTATCATTTTTTTACATAATTTGATCAGGAATATATATAAAAAAATGTCTTTTTAATAAAAAGCTTGAACTCATTGATTAATTAAATATATTTGTAAGTATAATATTTCTTTTATTGAGCTTGTCCTCTAGTTACGATCTATTTCAAAATTTTAACAGTGGTATTAATTTGGAGGTAGTTTTTATTAAATTGATTTTTATAAAATAATTATTTCTTGTAGATTGTAGATTATAATTATATTATATATATTATAGATGAATTAATTCGATCCGTTAATTCAAAAACCAACTTTGAATGAATTTAATTTATATTTGAATGAGCTATTGACTAATTCGATGATTAAATGTATAAAATTCAAATTCATAATGAATTAAATTAAGTAAATTTAAATTTAAATTGATATGTGCATTAAAAAAATCAATTATAGTCGAAGATGGAATCTGGACAAGCCTTTCCAAATATGAAATGGATTTGATTTATTAGGTGTGTTCTCTCCGGTAGTTTTTACCCAATTTTTTTAATTTTTGATTTTTCTCTCTAATTGATTCCACAAATTTTCTATCTATCACTTTTAATTTTAATTTTAATTATTATAAAAACTCAAAAACTAAATTAATGTACTACCCATTTAAAGGCATCCATAATTTGAGTTGGACTTGAGCCCGGATTCATGAGAAAGGGCACATCCAATGGTATCATCGGAGACTTAAATTAATAGCACGATTAATGCTTCAATCAACTTGATGTCTTGAGCCATTAATTCTCCAATTTAAAAATAATTAAGGATGGTCTTAGAGTGCTAGCGTGCAAAGTTCAATTTATTGTAAAATAAAATTGACTTCGTTAAAAACGAGAGAGACGAGAACCAGAGTCGACATTTAAAAAATAATAATAATTAATGATGTCAACAGTCTACTTGCCGAGATTCTCGGCTTCTCTGTTCCAATCACATTCTGCATACTGGGTACAATCAAATATTTTTGAAATGAGATCCTCTATGGCACATTGTGTGCCATAGTATGGGTCACCACTCACATGTGGTGAGACCCACTGTATTAGTGGGTCCCACCACATGTGAGTGGTGACACACACTATGGCACACAATGTGCCATAGGAAATCCGGACTCAATATTTTTATGGAAGCTTCAATGCTCAACTCGTAGAAGTCGTCTGATATTTGCTCCAATTAACTTGAACTATTCTCCTTCTAACAATAATTATGTAAATATGACCCACCTAACCTTGTAGCTCAGCACGTATTTATGAATTGATCACATTATGTGTGCCGGATCATTCATTTATTGAAGCTTCTATGATTTTGTCATTTTTGCCTTTTATTTTTGGTGCCAATTTGTTTAGCCCGGAAAGTTAGAAGTTCAGCTAGCTCAAGCAGGTGTAATTATTCAGTAATGGGGAATTCTTCTTCTACCTCTTCTTCTTCTTCCAGTGTTCCTCCATTAATGGGGTCTTCTTCTTCTTCTTCTTCTTCTTCTAGTGTTCCTCCATTAGAGAGATTTGAGTCTGCTTCTAGTGTTCCTCCATTAGAGGGGTCTTCTTCTTTTTCTTATCCTAGCTCTGTCATTAATTGGAGGTACGAAGTGTTCTTGAGTTTCAGGGGAGCAGACATCCGCAGGACCTTCGTTGACCATCTGTACGAAGCACTCGACCAACGTGGGATTTACACTTTCAAGGACGACAAAAGACTTCAGGTAGGAGAATCGATTTCCCATGAGCTCCTGAAAGCAATCGAACAATCCCGAACCGCAATCGTCATTTTCTCCAAAGACTATGCTTCTTCTTGTTGGTGTTTGGAAGAACTGGAAAAGATCATGGAATGCAAGGACAAGCTCCATTTGATTTACCCTGTGTTCTACGATGTAGATCCGTCTCACGTTCGGAGACAAACGGGAATTTTTGGGGAGGGCTTCGCCAAGGCTGTGAAGAGGAAGGCATATAAGGCGGATATGTGGAAGAAGGCTCTGGAGGACGCTGCTGGTTTATCCGGCTTAGATGTCAGAAACACGGCCGACGGGTAACAATGTTCTATAAGTAAAATTAAAGTTTTATTCAACATTAATAAGGTAGAATTTATATGAATTTATATAATTGTTTGGTCCACGACTCTTTTGGTTTGGAGATTGAAAATGGCTTCCTTTGATTTTTGGACTACCGAGTCATTGCAAATGAAGTTGCTACCCATACACAGCTGGCCCAACAATTCTTTCCATTTTTTTTTTTTTTTTCATAATTCAAGTATTTCAAAGAAAAAATGAGAGAATTATTGGGCCAGATGTGCCTAAGCTGTGTAGTAGGCACAACTAGTGCCGTTCATGAGAGAATCGCTGAACCACAGCTGGTGCCCTTCATCCGTCTGGTTGTTATATGTCTGTTAGTCCCTCGATTCCATTTTGAAAGTTACACTTTGATTTAATAATCAATGTATTTAGTATGAGCAGAAAAATTATAACCACTGCATAATATAAAACTCTACAAGTTACATGCTCATTAGTTTTGAAAAATATATTCATTTCTTACTCAAACTTGCATAAGAAACAATGATCTGACTTAAGCAGTTAAACATGCTTCTTAAAAAGAGCAAAACTTTCATGAAGTGTATCTCTTGAAATGGGAGGGAGGGAGTACCACAATATATGTTTTCCACTAATGTATTGTGTGACCATTTGTACTATTAATTTTTTTTTTTCCATATTCTTATTTTTGAGAATTTGTTCAAACCTTTCAGACATGTTAATTGCTCACTTCTTTTCAATTGTATAGTTATATTATTTGGATAGAATTATCACCATATTTTTAATACTAGTTATCATTTCCCATCTGTAGGCATGAAGCACAATGCATCAAACAAATTGTCGACGCGTATTTGAGCAATGATATAACATTAAATTCTGATGAAAACTTAATTGGAATAAAGCCAAGGGTCTCGAAGCTATTATCATTGTTGGGGAGAGATTTAGATAATGTTCAAATCACAGGAATACTGGGGATGGGTGGCTTAGGGAAGACAACTATGGCCAGAGTTGCTTTTGATGAGGTTTCAAAGAAATTTGATGGTGTGAGCTTTTTAGAAAATGTAAGGGAAGTTTCAAAAAAGCGTGGTCTACAATTTCTGCAGAAAAAAATCCTATCAGACATATTAAGGGAAGAAAAGATGCAAGTAGACGGGGTTTATGAAGGAATGCAAATGATTAGACGTAGACTGGGCTATAAGAAGGTTCTTATTGTTCTCGATGATGTGGATGACATAGAACAATTACGTGCACTAGCCGGAGAGCATAGCTGGTTTGGTAAGGGGAGTAGAATTCTCATAACAACAAGAGATGAACATTTGTTGGTGGCACATGGAATAGACGAAATACATAGCGTGCATTTTCTAAGGGACGATGAAGCTCTTCAACTCTTCAATAGATATGCATTTAAGAAATGCAGTCCTACAATAGAGTATGATGAACTTTCAGTAAGTGTGCTGCGTTATGCCAGGGGACTTCCATTGGCCCTTAAAGTTTTGGGCTCTTTTCTGTGTGGTAGAAGTGTGGCTGAGTGGACTAGTGCATTGGAAAGATTAAAAAAGGTTCCAGAAAAGGAAATTTTGGAAATACTGAAAGTAAGTTTTGATGGCCTAAAAGATATCGAGAAGGAATTATTCCTAGACATCACATGTTTCTTTAAAGGGTGGAATAAGTATGAAGTAGTAAGAATTCTTGATAGTTGTGGGTTTGATCCAGGCATTGGGATAAGTATTCTTGTGGAGAAAAGTCTAATAACTTTTTCAAAGGATCAGAGAGTTCAAATGCATGATCTTATACAAGAAATGGGGAGGGAAATTGCTAAGCAGATGCACCCCGAAGATCCTGGGAAACATAGTAGACTGTGGTGTCGGGAGGACATCCGAGAAATATTAGAAGACAATACGGTAGGTGTTACATTGATAATTTGAGACGTGATTTACTCATAGCATTTGTTTGTAACAATAATCTTGTGCATTTCATTTAATGGAGTATCCATATTTGTGATTTATGTGTTGCAGGGAACAGAAGCAATTAAAGCTATAGTAATCGACGGGTTCATCAAGGATCCGGGGGTTGAATGTGCAACTGAAGCTTTCAGGAGCATGAAGAAACTTCGGATACTCCATTTTACTTATTCAGATTCAGAGTATCCTCAATTTGCCACACTATCTAATGTCAGACCCAAATATCTACCAAATGAACTGCGATGGCTAACTTGGGATTTATACACTCCTGAGTCTTTGCCAGAGAGTTTTCATCCTCGGAAGCTTGTACAACTTAGAATGCGTAGTAGCGGGATTGTCAGTCTCTGGAAGGAAAAAAAGGTACATCTGCTAATTATATTTATTTTTATAGTCGAATAGTTCATATCTGTATTCTGACATGACTGGTTAATTTTGTACATATATAACAGCTTCTAGACAAGTTAAAATTCCTTGACCTCACCGATTCACGGAAGCTAATCAGGTGCCCAGACTTCAGTGGCATTCCCAATCTCGAAACACTGATTCTAGAATCCTGCTCAAGCTTGATAGATGTTCATCCATCTATTGGATATCTTCAAAGGCTTGTTTTATTAAACTTGGGATACTGCAGCAATCTTGTGGATCTTCCACACACAATTTGTGCATTAAAAGATCTTAAAATGATGGATCTACATGGTTGTGAAAGACTTATGAAATTGCCAGAGAACCTGGGTGGCATTGAATGTTTAGAGGAGCTTAGGCTAGATCGTAGTGGTGTAAGGCACCTACCTCCCTCTATTGTGCTCTTGAAGAACCTCAAACATGTGTCCTTCTCTGAATGTAAGATAACTGAAGATTCGATTGGAAGACTATTACAGCCTTTAGTTCAATTAAGTTACTTGAAAGTACTAAATCTCAGTGGGTGTGGATTGTCAGAAGGAGCCATCCCTGTTGATATTGGTAACCTGTCTTCCTTGGAAGAGTTAGACCTTAGATGGAACAATTTTGCTTTCTTACCCTCTGGCATCTCCCAACTTTCACGTCTCAAAATCCTTAACTTGTTTAAGTGCACTGAACTGAAAGCATTACCGGAGCTTCCTTCAAGTATAGCTATATTAACGGCATCTGAGTGCACATCATTGCAAAGTATTGAATTAGGTGTATCAGGAAAGTATGAATGGCTATGGTATGTCAAGCTTCAAGGCTGCTCGTCCTTGGTGATGTATGAAAGGTGTGACCAGTGTATGCAAGATTACTCATTCACCAGACCGACAAACAAATCGGACCTCTGCCGGAAGCACCAGAAAAAGCTGCACGAACAGTCTGTTGGTGATCTTTTGCTACCATATATGCTTCAGGTAGTTTCTAATTACTTAGCATAAAACTGCTGTTAATTTTTGGGCACTTGGCTGCAAGAACTATAGTACAGAATATGATATCAGACGTGATAATGTTCACACATGATTGATGACGTAATATATAGTAATTGCATTATGATTGCATGCAGGGAAATGCTGTTGTTAAACACCGATTCAGCATTCTTTATACCCCGAAAGAACATCCCATGGATACCCTCCGGCCGCCGAAGTGGTTCGGCCAGGAGGTTAAAGGAAATCAATTGGTCTTGAATCTACCTCAAAATTGGGAGAAGAAGATAGCCGGATTCGCCATGTGTATTTGTTGCGGTACGAATGGAGTGATAGGGAATCCATATCCCGAAATCCAATTGCATATTAGCTTCTCCGGACCAGGCTCCGGCTTGGGGTTTCAAAAATGTACGACGAGAAATGTTTGGATGGGATACATGTCACTGAAAATGCTTCGGCGCTTATCTGAGGGCGTGGTGGGGGCTGATTGGTTTGATGGTGCAGCCACCCACCTTTTCCTGACATTTGAGCCCTCCTTTAATGTGGTAGAATTCTGTGCAGCTCGTCTAGTCTACCTGAAAGAAGATCATCATGTGGATTCGGAGGTAAATGCGGGTTCCTCCTCCACCGCCGGCGGCCTGCTACGACAAGAAGATCCAAATTTTGGGGCAAAAATAAACGTCCCTTGTTACAAGTATAATGGAACTGGTAGTGGTAATGGCATTAGTCTTTCGTTTGACACTCAGAGCTTGGATTAAAGTATTATTGTAGGTAGCTAAATTTTATGTCAAATTTAAAATGAGCTCCAATTTGGTGAGGATTGAGGAATAATATTTGATTATAATACAGTACACTGTATGAAAGTTATTCGTTTCTCGAAAACGGCGATAGCCATTAGACCAGTATTGGTAGTTTTAATCCTTGTCGGTTTGATTCGATTTGGTCATTTTCGATTAAAATAGCAATTAAACAAAAAAAAATGGTTTATTATTTTTCGAAATCGAAACCAATCTGAAAATAAGAAAAATCGATTATTTGATTTTATATTTTTCGGTTTGATTTTTGCAAACTTTCAATTTTAAAAAAATATATATAATTTTTAAATTTTAATAAGTAATAGAACAAATTAATAGAGTGAAAATTTTTAATCAAAAAAGGAGAAATTTTATAAGGGAAAGAAACTCGGTATATTTTGAGTTGGACTTGGGCCTAGTTCACGAGAAGGGCATATCCAATGGTATTATCGAAAATTTAAATTAAGTGAATTGCTAAATGCCGTTCTTACATTTCTCTTTACCGTCCCCTTATACCGGAAATATCCCACACTCAAAAAATTTTCAAATCTCTCCATTCTCTCTCGCTCTAGGGATTCATTGTGTAAAAACCTAAATGCCGCCCCTAATAACGGGGTTGCTCACGAGATGTGCCTTGCAAAAATCTTAGGGATTTATCAATTGGCTTCTATAAGTAATCTATCCATTTACGTATGCCATAGATTGATTACTTGAGGCAGTATACATGAAAAAGCAAATAAAGAACTGGGTTAAGTCACCATTCATCCCTAGAAACTAACAACCTATATATCTCCCAAGAAGTACAAAAAGAGATTCAGAAAATTCATCTACACCCACTTTGTGAGCGTCCGAGATAACTGGTGCTCTCAACGATCTTTGAATCCTTATAGTCTCGATGGCATGGCATTTTGAACAAGGTTAAATTCGTCAACAGAGATATGCAAGTCTCGATAGGAGATTTTTTTTGTAAATGTTATTTTCGGTATATAAGGAGCGGTACAAAAAAATTTAGGAACGATATTTAGCACCACCCTAAATTAATAGCACGATTAATGCTTCAATCAACTTGAAATCTTGAACCATTAGTTCTCCACTCTAAAAATAATTTAATGATGTCAACAGTCTACTGGCCGAGATTCTCGGCTTCTCTGTTGCAATCACATTCTGTATACTACCGTGAATCAAATATTTTTAGACCCGTTATAACATTGAAAGATATTTTTTTCGTAATTTTAGCACAGATTTATTTTTACACTAAATGAACATCATCACTATATATAGTAAATGCATTTTTTGTTCATCATATAACTAAGTTGTTCATTAACTGTATTTTTTATATTCATTTGGTGCATTTTTCATGTTCATTATGCTATATGTTCAATATTTATATTTATTAGTTGAAATTTTTATGTATATTAGTTCATTTTTCTTGTTAATTATGTTCAATTTTCATGTTCATTAATAGAATAAATCGGAAAATTCATACGATACTTTTAATCTTGTCATTGCATATTTCGAATGAATGTATGCACACGAAACAGTAAATTATGTTTATAAACGAATCCCGTAACTTTAGGAGAAATGAGGATTTTTAGGTTGGAGATATAAGGATTTGAGAGAGTGATTTAGGCGAATATTTTGAAATAAAAATTAATTTCGTATTTATAGAAGGGGGATGAAGAAAACGAGCGAGTGTATTACAATTAACTTGGAGGAGCAGATGGTAAATTGATTTTTAGATAATATAAATAATTTGAGTTGGGTTGCAATTCAAAAAAAAGAAAAAGAAAAAAAGAGATGGTTGCAATTCAATCAACTTGAAGTCTTGAATCATTAGTTCTCCAATCTATATTATAAGGAAGTTCAGTGGACTTTACCCACAAATGAATAATATTATTTGGCACCATTTTAAGGCAATCATTTGATACTATTTTCAAGATAAGGAAAGGGGTGGGGGTGTGAAAGAGAGAGAGAGAGA
>JAOWAN010084871.1:0-10197 GCA_028566635.1 Lobelia cardinalis
ATCACACTCTCTCTCTTTCTCTCTCCATCACTATCATGTAAATTATTAAAAGTCAAAGGGCAAAATTGTAAAACTCCACCAAAACCAAAACCAACACAAAATAAACACAAAACACAAACAAAAACAAAACATATCAAAAAACCCCAATTCCAAACACACCCTAAGATTGGTCAATGGTCTACAGCACCAAAGGTTGTAACACTTTTATTCAGTTAAATTTGAACCCTTCAAGATTGGTCAATGGTCTACAGAACCCAAAAGTTTCATAGATATTTGGCCCATGGGCTGGGCTTCCCAAGAGGGTCACTTTCACTGTCCATTTCCTACAACCGAGGTCCATAAAGATCTCCAAGAAAGCGCGAGAGCGTCAAGAAAAAAGATAGATTTAATTTAAAGCGACCCCACTATGGTACGGACGTTCGTATAGGACGTATATATTTCAATGGTAAAAAGTTACAGTTGAATGGTATAATATTATGATAAAATGGTAAATTGTTTGAGACATTATACAGTTGAAATTGTCAACTATCAATATACGAATGAATTAAAACGATGTTTTAATTATTTATTATTTTATCGTAACATTATAACATTCATCTATAATTTTTTACCATTGAATCGTAAACGTAACGTAGCATTTTCGAATTTAAAAAGGCACAGATGTGGGGCCTGACACCAAGCACTTATTGGAGTAAGGATTGGTAATGACCATGTCCACGTGTAAACGATATGAAACACCTTAGCCGCCACATGCGGGGCCATATGAGAGTTTTGAAAATCAAAGCTTCATTGAAGCTAATCAAATGCTAGAGCCTCAAGAAGTGGGATGGGGATGCGTTCAAGAGAGAGAATATTAGGCCGACGAGATTAAATTCAATTGGGAAGGAAAAAAAAAGATTAAATTCAATTGGGAAATCAATAAATAAAGGTTTCGTTCTCCTGGGTGATTTTCATCAATAATTTTTGATTTTTCTCTCTCATTGATCTCACACTTTTTTCTCTCTATCTCTCTCTTACTTTTTACTATAATCATTACAAAAACCCAAAAATCAAATCAATAAATCACTCATCCAAACGCAACAAAAGTTTCCCTAAAATTGCCATTTGTAGTCACACTTTAAATGACTTGAAAGCGTTATTTGCTATTTTTGGGCGTCCTTCACTTGGCTTGAAGCGCTCCATTTCGGTAGAAAAGCTGACGAGCGCCTATGCGTTGGGTTCTAAATCGAGCGCCCAATACATATATATGTGTTATAAAATGCACATATATTTATTATAAAATGCACATATTAATTATACCATTAATATGTTAATAATTAATATATACATTTCATAACACATATATATACATTTTATAACACATATATGTGCATTGGGCGCTCGATTTAGAAACAAGCGCCTAAACGCTCATCAGACGGACTGCCATTTCGGTGCCATCTCCTCTTGTCTCATTGTTGAAACTTTATTATAAATTTGTATTCAATGAGAATTGAGGTTTTCACAATTAGGGTTCAATAGTCACTAAAGTTACTAAAATTGTTCAAATCTAATCAAACAATGTAGTTTGGTTTGATTTACTGAGGGGTAAATTGATTTCAAGTCAAAATTTTAAAAATAATATGGTTCACTTTGATCCAGCTCTCGATTTATTCATTTGAATTGAACAAAAATAAATCATATTCAATCATTACTTTATTTTAGTTTTATTGATTTACCATTTTATATATAATTGATGGGCACGTATTGGATTAAGGTCCATTAAACTCAATTGATTCGACGCAATTGTTCCACGAATCGCTTAGCATCGATCGAGCTTTCTGAAGAGGTTTATCTAGACAAGAGTTGTATAGACAAGTATCGAGACAAGGTTTATATGTCATACACCGTTTGGAGCCGATCGTCATAGTTACCAGCGTGAGGTGGGTTCCGCTGTTATAGAAGAAGTCCCACCTCGCCCAAGTTCATATGGGCAAACACCGCCATTGTTGAATATCGATGTTCTTCTACGTCGTTTTTCAGTCGATTATTTGAATTGGCGGAATATGCCCACAGTTTTGGTAAGACAAGGAGCTAAGCGCAAAAGGAGCATATTTTCTAGAGGCCCATCAACACTAGTTTCTTATGGACCATATGACGATGATCGCTAGCCCATGATTATGTGGCCAAACGGGCTAGTTTGTCTCCATCTATCAACATACAGGGGCAACCCGGTATAACCTGTCTTTAAGACACCTTATCAAGATCACTTCATCATCTATTATACAACCTTACCATTGACGAGTTATCGGGCGGCCTATCTATATTTGTACAAAACAATGACATAGATAATCTCCACGTGTCTCAGAGAAGCTGAGAGCGTAACGATCAGTGCTGACGTGGCCTACGATCTTTGCCTATAGATAAATACTAGCCAACGTCCACATTTATCCCGAAGAGTAGTCTCTGTTATGTGGTTATCTAGCATATATTTCATATAAAAAATATCATCATTTACACTTAAATTTGTGTGTTCGAGTAATATTTTTATTTAGTTTTTATTATATTTGATATTTTGTTTAGTTTTATTTGTTTTTGTAGAAATTGCTTTTAGTTTTTAAAGATTCTTAGCAAATATGCCGATATTGTCAAAAGAATGAGATTTAAAGGAAGATTTGAAGATTCATTAAGAGTTAGTTGAAGTGTGCTAAATGTAAATTTTTGAAAGTTGAGAATAAAACTTGCTGAGAGCTTAAATTACAATTGGCTTAAAAATCTAAATCTAATTTTCACGTGATCTCCTGAAAGAAAAAGAGACGACAGTTGATTTTTGTTCTCTTAGGAACAATTTTTTCAAAACCGTTTTGATAGTTAGTTTTTATTCATCCGAGTAGTAGGTTATCATCTTCTTCATCTTTTTCTTTCTCCATAGCCATTGTTGTATCTTGCGCGCATGAATTGGTGAAATAATTCGAAAGAAGAGTTTGTAATTCTTTACCTACTTCTGCATCTACAAACAAGTATTGTAATTTCTTTACATTTTTATTTCAATCAATGGTGAATTTCTTTTCTACCGAGTTCTTCATTTTAATTTCTATTATGAGTAGCTAAATTTCTTTCTAGGAATTAGGATGTGATCGATGATGTTCTACAGTATTATATTGTGATAATTAGGTTTTTACAATTGATTACTTATAAATTCTAGAATTTTGTGCTTGCTTGTGAATAATAGGGATGTTAGCAATTAAAAAAAAAAGGGGATGTTAACAATTGCTTACATAAGATTTACTTTAAATTTGTAAACTAATAGGTTTGATTTATTCGTCTTTGCTCATGAGAGCGTCTATATTTCAAATCAATTTTAGTTATAGCTTTGACCATCACATTTATATACCGTGAAAATCAATTATCGATGAAACCCTAGTTCCTAGTTGTTTAATTCTGATTATTTATCAGTTTTATTTATTCTTTGACTAATTTCTCACTACTCAAATTAATCGATTTTTTAAACAATGATAAATAACTTTAACTGATAATTGACATCCTTTCATGTGAAATGATCTATTTAATACTATACTTTTGTTAACCTGTTCAGTTCCAGTGAAAAAAATTCCACCATTTCAGTAACAATTTTCTCCTATAATTCTATGACCACACTCTCACAACCGTCTTCCAAGAAAACTATAATTATATCTCTCAAGCTAGCTATATTACAAAGGTTAATCACTCTCTTGCAATAAACGACTTATTATCTGTTGTTTTCTCCACGAAAATGCACACACACACACACATACACACATATATATACACACACACACGCACTCTGGTACGTACTGCGGATTTTTCTTGTCAGCCCATGGTGAATTTGGAAAAGTAATGGTACGTAGGTTTATGGAGGAACCCTGACCTCAAGAAATAACACAAGGTTATTTAAAGGAAATATATCTTATGATTTTATTCATATCCTTTCAAACTTATATAGTACTCCGAGGATTACAATACTCCTTGAATGCTAACAAATAGAAAAACATTTTACTCTTATCCTAGCAACCTTCAATACTGACTTCCTAATTACCTAAAGACCATGATCAACAACTTGGACTCAATAGGAAGTAACTTCTTATCCTCTAACTTGATTTAGTCTACTAAACTTATCTTCTGCACTAAAACACATTGCAGAATTATTTTAACCAACAACCGAAAAATAAAGCATAATTATTCAGAAACGTAACATTCCTTTCCCCTTGAAACACAGTCTTGTCCTCAAGGCTATACTTAGAAAATTGCATTTTAATAGCTGTCTCATTCTCCCAGGTAGATTCAGTCGGTGATAATCCTTGCCAATGGATCAAAACTTGCTTCTCCTTATTACGAACCCGTCGATCCAGCACCACTTGAGGACTAGGCAGAAGAGTTGTCTCTTCTTCTCTCATCATAGGCAATTCAGTTTGTACGGAGATTGACTTCCCAGTCTTCTTTTTCAACGACGACACATGGAACACAGGATGGATTCGTGACTCCTTTGGCAAATCCAACTTATAAGTCATTGCTCCAACTCTCTTCAATACCTTAAACGGCCCATAGTATTTCGCAGACAACTTAAGGTTCTTTCTTAATGACAACGATGATTGCCTGTAAGGTTGCAGCTTAAGAAAAACCCAATCCCCTTCTTCAAATTCTCGCTCTTAATGATGTTGGTTGTACACCTTCTTCATTCGTGATTGAGATTCCTTGAGTGTCTCGCACAATTCCTTAATAACCTGATCCCAACCCATCAATATTTCTTCTACAGCAGCCACCTTCGCCAAGCCTGGAATATAAGTCAACAATGTTTGTGGGGGCCTGCCATATACAACTTCAAATGGGGTTGTTTTAATTAGTAGCTGAATGCCAAGTTGTGTTGTAGCAGTACTCTGCCCATGACAACCACTTGCCCACTCCTTAGGGCGGAAGCTTGTAAAACACCTCAAATACATTTCTAATGTACGATATAACACTTCACTTTGACCATCAGTTTGAGGATGATACGCGAACTGTAATTAAAACTTCTGCCATTTAACTTGAATAGTTCGGACAAAAAAAAACTTGTAAAGGTTGGATCACGATCACAAACAATGGTTCTTGGCATGACATGCAGTTTAAAGATGTTATCAATGAATACTTGTGCTACTCCAGCAGCTGTATGCGGGTGTGACAGAGGAATAAAATGCGCATATTTAGACAACCTATCCACGACCCCAAAGACTGCTAACTTTCCCTTCGACATTGGCAACCCGTTAATATAATCCATTGAAATATCTTCCCATATATTCCCAATAGCACAAACGGAAGTCCATACCTCTGGACTCCAATTGCTTGGGGGGACCCTTGCCAGCCTTATACGCCTTCTTTCGTTTATGGATGTAATTCTTATACCGGAGCTTGGTCATATCCCAGAACTCCCTCTAAAACTGGTCTTCCGTAAAACTAGCCTCGGTATCCACGGTATATGCAGTCTGTCAAAACAAAATAAACATAATCAAACTCCACAATTAATAAAGCAAAAATCAAATAAATTTAAAGTAATAAGTCATTTATAATAAACATTTACCTCAAAAGCAATGCCCCACGCATCATTTTTGTCTCGTGGCACAAGCTTATGCTTAAGCCACCATTGCTTAGGCGCTCGGCTACTAAGGAAATCTCTAAACCAACGAGCAGGAGTGGGCTCCCCACCGACAAACCTATAAATTTAGCAACATGTATAACGTATTAATTCTAAAAAGATGAACAATTGAGTAGAATATAATCAATAATGCTAAATATTAAAATTATCTTACTGGCCAAATGTAAGATTTAACATCCATCGTTCAGCTGTATCCTGCTGGCTCCTCGGAATAGGAGGTGCTGCCGCCCCCTGTATAGACAATGTCGAAATGCCGGGTGTACCGACGGGTACACTCGAAGGAGAGCCAACTTCGGTGGCAACGATGGAGGTAGATGTGTGAGGCTGGCGCTCATTAAGTATAAATCTCTTGGACTTGTCTTGAAGGTTAGCGGGTATCTCCCTAAGGAGGCCACCGACTACTATACGCACTCTACCTCTACCCCTACCTTTACCCCTGCCCCTAGCATCACCTTTGTTCATATCTAAGCTGTCCCAAAATAATAACAATATTACTTAATATGTATCATATATAAGTATATATATATTCTTAAGTAATTTACCGTATTAATTTATATATTCATTAATTTTACTTAATATGTATTATCGTTACAAGTATCGTGCAATGATGATACCTTTATAAGCTGAATTTTAGTTACACTATTATCCCTAGTATTAAAGAATTAACACTTTAATTTCCAAAATTTGATATTTTTACACTTTAACCCCCTAAATTTAACTAAATTACACTTAATCCCTATTTTAAAAAAATTTGAGCAGCATTTCCCTTAAACATTGACATATACCTAATATTTTAACCTGTCGAAAAAAAAATTGAAAAAAATTTATGTCGTATATTCACATGCATAGCAATAATAATCCAATATGCATCAAACATATAAAGGGGCATATATGCTGAGCCATACATATAGAGCCAGCATCACCTGGGGACCTCTACGCCATACGTGGGCCACTGTCCCCAAATTCCTAACAAATAAAGGGCGTACTACACATGTTCATACTAGGCACCGTCCACACATAAAAATCTAGCATGCATCAACAGATAATAGGGATATCTACGTCAAACGTGAGCAACTATCCCCGAATTTCTAACAAGTAAAGGGCGTATTACGCTTATGTTTTTACTAGGCACCGCCCAAACAAAAATTCTAAAAAACAATCACTTATACTATTCAAGTTTATATATCAAATTATTAAATCATCATATTTTTTAATTTATAATTTAACCCTAAATATAATTTTAAATCATGCATCATTTTTTAATCCTCAATCAATAAACCCTAATTTTAATTATAAATCTAATATAATATTAGTTTATTATTTTAACCCACATCCTCAATAAATTTATAAATCCAAATTCGATTCATAAATAATAATTGCATTAAAAAACTTTCACTTAATTCCTACTATCAAATTCAAGTTTCAAACCTTAAATGAATTTGCAAACATTTTAAATATTAATGTATATTAATTTTAGTTATTTAATTAGTAATTTTTAATTTCAGTTATTTATTTTAACTTTTATTAATTACAATTTTTTATTTTCAGTTATATTATTTTCATTTTTTTATTTTTAGTTTTAGTTTTATTAATTTTACTTTTTTATTTTCAGTTTTATTATTTTCATTTTTCATTCTGAATTTTATTAATTTATGTTTTTCATTTTCAGTTTTATTAAATTCATTTACAATTTCAGATTAATAAATAATTATTTCAGATTAATCATTTATTCATATCATATAACAATAATATTCAGAATATAGTTAATAATAATTATTTTAGATAATTTTTTGTAATATATCATATAGAAATAATATTCAGAATAATAATAATAATAATTTTAGATAATTTGTTTTGTAATATATTATATAGCAATAATTATTTTTATATAACAATAATATTCAGATTATAATCTTCAAATTAATATTCATTATTTTATATTATTCAAATAATTTTTTAGATTATTAATTAATAATTTCCATTCATTTCATAGATTAATATTTAAATTTAATTTGAAATAATCACAAAATATTCACAGAAATTGTAAATAAATCACGTAAATTGTAAATAAACTACAGAAATTATCAAACATATTTTCAGAAATTAAAAAAATATATATACAACTTACATATTATACACAAATTAAGCAAATTAACAGTTTGTGTGCTTGTTTGTGTAATGTGTGTGCATACTTACATATTCATATATCTAGAGAGAGAGAGAGAGAGAGAGAGAGAGAGAGAGAGAAACATGTGCTTTGCCCCTGCTGCTTCGTCGCCGGAGTGAGAGAGGGAGAGAGAGCGTAAGAGTTAGGGTTTAGGGAGAGAAAGAGAGGAAGCGGGACGAGAGAGAGGAGAGAATGAGAGAGGGACATCAGTAATTGAGAGAGGGAGAGATTGGTTTTCCCATAATTCAAATTAAATTAGCGACGAAAATAACGAATTTCGTGGTTAAATAGTAAGTAAATTAGCGACGGTTTTCGTCGCTTATTTTCCCGCCAATCTTGGCGAAAAAATTAGCGACGGTTTGGCGGGTAAATTATCAACGGTTTCTGTCGCTAATTTCTTCGACCTGAAGTAGATCCGAGAAAATAATTTAGCGACAAAAAAGTTGATCTTAGCGACGAAAATCGTTGCTAATCCTGCCGTTGCTAATTGTCCAATTTGTCGTAGTGTAACTTGACTTAGTCTACTAAACTTATCTTCTACACTTAAAACACATTGCGGAATTATTTTAACCAACAACTGAAAAATAAAGCATAATTATTCAGAAACGTAACACACTCTCTCCATACTCATTGCACCTATGAGCAATATTCATTTAGTTCTTCATGAAACATTTGAATCTTTCGCAATCTATCTTCACAAGATATATTTACTCTCACTCTGAAGCATTTTAGCAAAGTACAAATCCTACTATTCACTTAGGTGTTTTCCTGTCTCTCTTAGATTTAGAATTATAGTACGCATCATTTACTTCAGTTATTAAAACCACTCCTCTCATTCCAGGTAAGAATCATCAATTACGAAACGATCAACGATTCATCTTTATGTTTATTAGTTTACAAACGAAAAATTCTTCACTTTAAACTTTAAATGATTATGCAAGTATTTATTAAGAAAATAGTTTAAAATTAGTTCAATTGGGTTACAGGCACTAATTTGGTGAAAAACGCACTATACCTTAATTATGAATATGAGATATATTAAACCGTTAAGTCGAATCAAAACAAACTATGATCTAATGGCTCGATTTTTAGGTGTTAGCAAGTAGGGATGCTCATGGTTTGAGTTGGTTTGGTTTTGCTTAAAACTGGTAAAATAGAAAACCAAAAATTAATTTCGATTTTTAACTATGTAAAATCGAAACCAATCCATGCATTATGAAAATCAATTCTCGGATTTATATTGGTTTGGTTCGATTTTGTCACTTTTTTCGGTTTTGAGCTTAAATATCATTTTTGGCCCTAAAGATTAACTTTTAGCCTCAAAATCAAATTTATGCCTGAATTTTTATTGGGCATTAGAGCCCAACAATTAAGCATTCACAATAAATTTACAATCAACAATTAATCACTTATATATTATACTAATATAGCCCAACAAGACAACAAATTACAAGTTACAAGTTTTACAAAACATAAATTTTAAAGTTCAAATGAAATTCCAATCTATTAAACATTGGAACTTGTTAACCGTATACAGCATAAATGTTTGACATCATTAGTATTTAGTAGTGATATATACGTCGGTTCGATTCGGTTCGATTTTTTGTGTACAAAAAATTTCAAAAATCGAAACCAACCCAATCTCTAAAATTTAGAATATTGGAAACCAAACCAATTAGCTTGGTTCGATTTTTTTTCGTCGGTTGAGGTTGGGTCGGTTGGTTCGATTTTGAAAATTTTGTGCTCAACCCTATAATTAGCAAGTACTTATAAGGGCAATTTGAAAATTTTATAATTGATTTGCTTCAAGTTTTTGGCCTAATCTGACTTAACATCTCCCAATTGTCATTCATTTTGTTATAAGGTAAATATTATTAATTTCATATTTTTCGTTTTGAGAAATTTTTAATAGATTTATCCTAACTCAAAATCCAACGAGGGTAGATCGATATTTATTCGTAAAGCAGGGGTAGATTTAAGTGATTGGAAAGGGGTTCATGGTAGGGCTCAATTAAAAAAAAATGTAGAATCAAATCAATCAAAGTAAATTGACAAAATTGATTGGAAAAAAAAAAAAGGAATCAATGTATTAGTTTGATTTCGATTTTAAGTACTATCAAAATTCAGAATATTTATCTGGTTTCGGTTTAATCGTGATTTTACAATTTTCAAATCAAACTGAACCGAGATTATACTATTACTATATATTTAATTTTTTTATACTTAATTAATTACTTATATACACTTATATTATCAATGCATTTATATTTCATAATATATATATATATATATTGAGTGGAAAATGATCAACGACAAACCATAAATATCGTACAAACGTGCGAACTGTTGTATCTTAGTACTTTTTTGTTGTATCTTCGTTAATTTTGTT
>JAOWAN010084882.1:0-23363 GCA_028566635.1 Lobelia cardinalis
CCGGGTCCTCCTTAGACCTACTCACCATCTTCTAAGCCACCAAATGATCCTTACTCCCTTCTCTGGTCCCATACCACAAGAACTTGCGCATGATCCACTCTATATGCCCCTCTATAGGCTTTGCCATGCCTGTGGGTAGCTTAAATAAAGACAAGTAATTGATGGGGATCCACAAACACTACTCAATGAGAGTAACTCTCTTCCCTAAAGAAAAATATGTATCCTTCCACCCACCTAGCCTCTTAGTACCTTTTATCGAAATTTATAAAAATGCTTTCTTCGCAAGGTTTTTTGCTTTATTTTTGAGCGATGTATTTTCAACTCAACAATAATAAATAAAGGTGTAGAATTTGAAACAGCATTCCACAAGACCTAATAACTTCAAAATAATCTAATACTCCCTCCGTCCAACAAAACTAGTCCATCTTTGACTTTTATGGTCAAAATAAATCAATGTTCACCAAAATCTTATGAAAAATCACTTAGGTTGTGTTTGGATGGGTGATTTTTTGATTTGGTTTTTGGGTTTTTGTAATGATTATAATAAAAAGTAAGAGAGAGATAGAGAGAAAAAGTGTGGGACCAATGAGAGAGAAAAATCAGAAATCAGAAATCATGGGTGAAAATCACCCATGAGAACGCAAGCTTAGTTGTTTGAACATATAAAATTTGTTATTGATTTTATATTGAGAAAACAATCAATAACAACTTTTATAAGCTCTTAAATTAGTAATTTCTTATAAATTTTGGTCTAAGTTTACTGACATTGACCATAAAAATCAAAGTGGGACTTTTCTTTGGAATGGAGGGACTATATTAATATGAGGTACCTGGTCATTTTTCATGACCCAAGAGATAGATGGTTTATGCTAGATAGTAATTAGGATAGAAACACCCCCATACATATAAGAGATTATCAAACAGTTTTTAAAAGATAGAGAGAGTTCTCTAATTCAAATAGTATTAATTATTAAATATTTACCATTCGCTAAGTACAAGAATCTCAATACAAATAAAATTTAGAAAAAAGGTCCGAAAAGACAATGAATTAAGGGGAAAATTTAAGAATCCTATAAAAAAAGGAGAATAGTACTGAGTCATATGTTTAGAAAATAGATATTTTAGATACAATTCACATTGAATAGTTTAATTTTTTTTTTTTTAATTAGGAGCAGTACTTTTGGTATGATAATGTTAATACACTTGAGGGGATCCGCTCAACTATATATGTTATGATATATATATATATACATATATACACATACACTCTAACCGACAAAAATGTCCTCACAGCGTAGTTTATTTATAGCATAACATATAAATCAGTAATGAATGATAAAGCGACAATATAATATAGATAAAAACCAAGCATTTCTTACTTTTGGGTGTAGAATGAGATTCCTAGAACAATAGGACATTTACACTATTTCGTTCTCAGTAGGATCTCAATATACTATTAAATGATCAACATGTAGGAAAGATAGCCACAATATAGCCATAAACAGTCATAACATATGCGGGAGAAGTAAAAGGGTGAGATTGGAGATGTTTTTGGGTGGGAAATTAATGATGTGTGTATCATGCCACAAGATTTTGAAACCCCTCTCGAGAGAATTGGCACACAATAATGGATTGGTTTACATAGTTAAAAATTGTAAAGAATCTAACCTTGCTAATTATCTACTCCATTACTTGGCGCTAGAGAAGGTAAACCTCGGCTCCAAGGCTAGCCTTCTTCTGAGCCAAGATTGAACGCAGCATCGGGGACCATTCCACGGGTTTGATATTTACACCGTGTACACTCTTTCACTTTGTTTGGTCGAAGTAAGAGTAATGGTAACATTAATCAGAGTGAATTGGAGGTTTTGTTTTGTGTGCAAAATAACAAGAAACCAGATTTTGGAAATCTTCTTTTCAATCATTTTGAGAGAGTTAAAGGGAATCAAAAAAGGGGAGATATTGTGTGTGGAGGAATGATAACCGCTATAGCCGAACATAATGGTGTTTTTTATTCGAAAAATACTTATTTGCTTAGATTAGATCTTGAACAATGGCATGTGGATCTAAAGATGTCATCAATGAAATGGGTGAAAAAGAATCGCCATGGTGTAGTACATATTATTGATATTCGGCTAAATGGTGATGAAGAGGCTAGTAATGATGAAGAGGAGGAAAATAACATTGGGAGAGAAGGATCAATTGGCGACCCAAGTAGTTTGCGATTTTCTATCACAGGAGATGCATACTCCGATGCTCCGATGTGGTTTCAAAGATATGCGGTAACTTATATGCTCAGTTCCAACAATTTGTAACTCATTCAGATGCTCAATATATGGAAGTCAAAGAAGCACATGATGCAATGTTACACCAAATGCAATTGCAACAGGAGCAGTTATGTGACCATTTCCACCATATGGGATTTCCTCCAAATTGATGGTTCTTGTGCTCGGGCACAATTTGTGAGTATTCTTACTTCCTCTTTGCATATTCAATATAATTTATCATGGACATATAATTGTGCATTAAGGACAATGCTAGTTGTAAGTGTGGAGTTGAGGAGAGATTGTTTGAAATTTATATATATATATATATATATATATAAATTGTGTTGATATAGGAAGTATATTTCATGTGTACCTTCATTTGGATTTAGTGAGAGTATTTTGTATATGAATGACATTCATTTGTGTAGCTGTGATGTAAAGCTTGAAATGAAGATTTTATCATGATTGAAATCAATGAGTTTTTCATGTATCGTAGCTTATATTCATGCATTCTTAATTTTGTGAAAAGTAATTGAAGAAATTGGGATTGGAATATACTTTACGCTTCTTGTTGCCTTACTTTAAAAGAAAATCAAGAAAAGTTTAAATATTGTTGAATGAGAATAAGTGAGGCACAAGTTAGCATCATTTAGAAGATCCGATTTTTGAAAGAGATTCCACAGATTAAATGTTTGTTATTTTATCATTTTATAAGATATATGTTTGAATTCATAATTGCACGACTGATATTATTGAAAGATTAAAAGGACATTTCGACTACATATTTAACTGTCATTTATATATAAATTGCTTTTACTTGTGATAATTGAGGTGTACTATTGAATGTCCAACATATATTGACATGAATAAGTTGTGGATGTGTTGTATAGTTTGAATTTTGTGGATAAATTCGACTGCAAACTCTCGTGAGACTAAACTTGTCCACTAGAGTAACCTAAGGGTTGAAAGGCTTGTTGCATACCCTAAATACAACCGTATCCTACGAAAGTGAATTAGATATTAGGATGTTGTTTCTTTTATTTTGTCTTTGGTTTAGTTTACTCGAGGACGAGTAAAAGTTTAAGTGTGGAGGTATTTGTTGTGCATATATTTCATACCAAAAATATCATCATTTACACTTAAATTGTTGTCTTTGAGTAATGTTTTTTATTTAGTTTTTATTATATTTATTAGATTTGATGTTTTGTTTAGTTTTGTTTGTTTTTGTAGAAATTGTTTTTAACTTTTAAAGATTTCTAGCAACAGATTGCTTATATTGCCAAAGAAAGGAGATTTAAAGGAAAATTTTGAAGATTCGTGAAGAGTTTAAGGGTGCTAAGTGCAAATTTTTGAAGCAGAGAATAAAAATCTGACGAGGGCTTAAATTGTAATTGGCTTAAAGACCTAATTCTATTTTTTTCACGTGATATCTCCTAGGAAAAAGAAACGGCAGTTCGCATAGTTTAATCCTAAAATAATGATTTCTAAACCGTGTATTAGTTACTACCCTTTCTCAGAGACGTAGAACGTTAGTCATCATCATCTTTTCTCGTTCTCTAGCCATAGCCATAGCCATAGTTGTACCTTCTACGCATGAATTGGTAAAGTAATCCAGAAGAAGAGTTTGTAATTCTTTGCCTACTCCTTCATCTACGTGCAAACAAGGAATCTAATTTTTTTTTCATCTTTATTTCATTCAATGATGAATTTCTGTATTACCAAGTTCTTTGTTTCGATTTTGATTATGAGTAGCTAAATTTCTTTATAGGAATTAGGATGTAGTCGATTGATATTCTACGACATTGCTATTGTGATGATTAAGATTTCATAATTGATTGTTTATAAATCTTAAGATCTTGTACTTGCTTTTGAATAACATGGATGTTAGCAATTGTTTGCATAAGGTTTACTTTAAATTTGGAAAATAACAGGTTTGATTTATTCGTCTTTTACTGTGGGAGTGACTAAAATTGAATAAATTAGACAATTGTTTGTTACTCGGGAGAGATGCATACATATTTTTAAAAATGTATTTTGAAAATCAATTGTAGTTATAATTTTGATCATCACATTCATACACCGTAGAGAGGAATCGATGAAATCCTAGTTCGTAGTTGTTTAATTCTGAATTTTCTTAGTTTTGCTTATTATTTGACTAAGTTCTCACCAATCCAAGTTAATCGAATTTCTAAACAATGGAAAATAACTCCATCCGGTAATTGACATCCTTCCCCATGGAGACGATCTTTTTACTACTATAATTCTGTCGACCCGTTCAGTTTCGATGAGAACAACACCTAGGCTCATAAACCGCGCTCCTAATGCAAATCGTGCACCTCAACAGAGGCGTAGCCCCAACCTGTGCCTCGATTGCCCCGGGTGTGCCTAGGCGTGCTTTTAACAATTATAAATGACATAACATGTAGGTTAGCACTCTTGTTGGGGATGGTCTACGAATCTATTCTAACTATCAACGAATTCCAAGAATTTTTGGCGGGATGGGGATTGTGATCCTTTCTACTTCTCTTCAAAGTTGTTGATAAAAGAACTTTCTAAAATAAACTCGGAAATAATGTGAAGCACTAGCATAGGAAACATATGAACAAAGGAATTCATAATAATAGTTTATACATATATGTGTGTGTGTGTGTATATATATATATATATATATATATATATATATAGAGAGAGAGAGAGAGAATGAATTGTATTAGAATGAAGAAGAGCATACAAATACTGAAGGAGAGGGTTCACCAATACACTTATTTTGGAATAGAGGGAGTACTATTTATTATCATATATACCAGTAAAATTAAACATTCACCATTCGGTTTGAATATAAAGAATTGAAAAAGGCAATATCTCTAGAAAATTAACGTGAACTTAGAGGACTTGGTTATATAGGGCATTCACTTACCGGTAAATATTTTTCTTTTTTTATAAACCTCTTAACATGATATACATTTACAGCAAAATCTCCCATTTTTCCTCTATTCTTGAATTCTAGCTTTGATATTAGAGCAGTCCATTTGTTCGCCAAGGGTAGCAGTATTACCTAACTACACTCTCATTTTTCTCTGTTCAATGTACATTAGATTATTTTGCATAGCATTATTGGTATTGTACTGCTTACCACTTTTGCTGACATAATAAATAATTAATCAATAAAATTAACTGTGAAGTACACTAATACCACTAAAATGACTATTTAAGGAACAAAAATTACATGAATTAATAAAATCAAGACATCTATTGAAAGGGTTACCCACATGAGCTCTCCAGCAAGCTTGCATATGAAGCACTTGGTTTCATCAGTATCTATTTGATCATCTGAATCACTCCCCTTCAATACAGTACTGGCGTTGGCATTTTCTATGAGCTCAACTGCAGCACCTGGTTCAAGTTGTCCCCTATCCTAGTGCAAGCATTAGAGGACAAAATTTTCATTATAAGATTAATGCACAACTAAGCAACATTCAATTTTTCTAGCATGTTACATGTTAGAAATTATTCCACCTTTACAGTTAAGTAGTTCATGTAAAATAGGAATTTGACCAAGATTTAACTTGGAAAAAACCTCAGTAACGAGATGATTCAAGGAAGTAAGAAACCGCCTCCCAAAATTCTATGCATTGCCAATCCTACAAAATCTAAAAACTGTAAGCTGTTACATGCTTTTGCACTGATCTTATTTCTACCAAGAGAGACTCCTGTGAACCATATATCTAACGAGACCCTCCATACCTTGGCTACTAATACCTTTAAACATAATTAAACTACCTTTAGGCTTTAGGTCACTACATTAGCAATTAAGGCAAACTGTAAATCTGTTAAAGAGAGCCAATGGAAAGTGCATGGAGGATGTGGCAGCGGTGGTTTTGTCGAGGTTCTCTAGCAACATAATCTGAGATGGCGGAAGGGACCTTCTCATGATGAGGAACTATGACTAATTACCGAATGGAGCTGACAGCATAAACTTTGTTAATGGTGAAAGCAACATTCTTTTTTTTCTTTTTTTTTTTTTTAATAAAAGAAGAATATCATTAGAGAGACAGATATTACGACGAAGGTGGACAAGCGATCCACCAAAACGAAAATAGGCAGAAAAAAGTAGGGTAACAAAACATAAAATAGCACATATACTAGTGCAATGCAGCTCCTCAATCCCTAGGCAAATCTGATAAAGACAAGCCCTAGAAATCTCCTAGCCCAAAGGGAACACTGCACGGAAATCTTCTCCCGCAAAAGCGAGAGGTAATTTGTGACCTCTGAAAATCCGAGACTTCCTCTCAATCCAAATATTCCACAACAAACTGAACACGGCACACCCTAACACAACTGAAGCATCCCTCAATTGACCCAAAACCCAAATGTCTGATCATACAAAAACCTGCACAAAACAAGGCATGATACAAACCTCTCCTCGCAGTGCAAACAACAAACACCAAAGACGCTACTTAGACAAATGCTCATGGGACTCACTCGCTCCCATGGCAACATGTTATTCTGCGATATAATATTCTTCTGTCTCGCTCGTTTTGGCAATAAAATGAAAAATGGTGGAGAAAGAAATTTGATGCAAGAAATGCAGATTCAAGAGTCGTCCAAAAAGTTCTATCGAGCACCACACTTACACTAAAGACGCAACCACAAATTAATAAACCATAATTACAGAGAAGGGATAATAATAAATCAATTGAGTGGCCAGGGACTAAACCTAATTGAAGGATTTACTAAAACACCCAGGTTCATGTCTGAATCTGAATTATGAAGATAAGGTGTAGTTTCGGGTTAATGTTGACTTTGGAAAAGCATATGGTCGATTAGTGTTATAAAACTAAGACAGATATTGAAAACAAAATAACTGGTGGAATAATCACTTGTCTAGCACTTGTAATTGGCAAAATATAAAGGAAAGAGGAAAGGTAAAATTAGCACCCTAAAGCCTAATTAGGACAATCAAAATATGACAGCAGTTTGCAGGAAATATAAATGATTATAAAGAGTAAAGATAAAAGAAAGAGCTGCACAAGCAATCTCTACCCATTGCTTGCAATTAGTCAAGGTAGCTGATAAAATCAGATAATGGGAACTGGGAAGTATTGGTGCAAAAGAGGGGTAACAGAGTAAACAGTCGCAAGGCTGAAAACTCCACAGAGAGAAAGAGGAGAAGAGAATTCACATCAGCAACACGATCATTACCAGATCTGATGACTACTAATCATAAGATTTGATTTCTTAGCATTGACAAGAACCTCAATGTGCCAGAGTTGGCACTTCAGTGTCATGACAGTCTAAGTCTCGACAAGTCTGTCTCCATTTTCTTTCGAAGACTGCAAATGATTCAAGAAGGGGAAATGCAAGTGTATCAAGTTGTAGGACTAACCTTAGGGATAGAGGTCCCAAATAAACTTTTGTTTAATGTTGTTTCACAAGAGTGAAGGCCCTCACACTTCTTAAAATCATAGTCTAACCTGCAAAAGAGATTATTGCAGAGATCGTCTTAGAACTCCTCTCCTCATAGAAAGAGTACCGTAGTCGGTTGACAGAACTCTAGATATAACATGTGATTCTAACAGCTTTAATTTACCTACTGAATGTCTTAAAATAAATTTCGCAATTCACGCCTATGATTCCATTTACCAAGAGGCACAAAACCATATATTGAGAAATAACACGAGAAACATGTATTATGCATTCAACACTTACCAACCATTACCAGCAATGTGCATAAAGAAAGAAGACAACCAATACGACCACATATGTGCAAGGATATGCTTCAGTTAGAGATACCAGATGGGTGTATCACATACAACAACGACAAAGCCTAATTTCCCAATCACTTAGGGTTGGCTACATGAATCCTTTTCCGCCATTCCACGCGATCCAATGCCAAGTCAATCATACACACCACAATCTTTCATATCTTACTGTATTATCATTGTTCATGTTAACTTAGGTCTACCCCTACCCCTAGCTTGTTTAAAACTAGTAACATCACACTTCCTAACTGGAGCACTAAGGGGCCTACGTTATACATGTGCAAATCTTCATAGGCTATTCTCTCCCATTTTCTCTACTAAAGGAGCTACCTTTACCATTTCTCGTATTTTTTCATCACGAATCTAATCTTTTCTAGTTTTACCGCACATCGATCTAAGCATTCGCATTTTCATTACACTCATCTTGTTAGTATGTTCCTTCTTAGTAGCCCACCACACTTGATTTCGTACAATAGCGTGGGCCTAAACAATTGTGCTATAAAAATTTTCCTTTAACTTCACTGGTATCATGTAGTGCAAAATTATCTATCATGAGCAAAATGGAATGAAGGTAATATCACATGGCGGTGAAGGATCCGATGCTAAAGCTTGACTTTGAGAAGGCCCATGACAAAGTGAATTGGAGGTTTCTAGATTATGTGATGGATGAGAAGGGTTTGGGGGTTAGTTGGAGAGAGTGGGTTTCTGGATGTATTTGTTCCCCTTCTTTCAATCATTGGTAACGGTAAGACTCGGGACCACTTAAGGGATTACGGAAAGGGAATCATCTTTTTCCTTCTTATACTCTTGGTGGGTTAATTTTGAAAGTCGTGGAGGTGGGATTGTTTTACGAGTGCATGGTACGAAGAGAGAAACTTAGGGTCACTCCTTCTCATTTGCAAATTGCAGGTGACTTTTTTTCTTGTCTAGCAGATTAGGAATCATAAGATTGTCTGAACTCTTCTTCAGAGCTTTAAGTATGTTTCTGACCTTACGACAAGTATAACTATTGCCAAGGGAGGAATTCACATTGATAATCAGGAAATTGATTCTTTACACTTCTTTAAATGGGCATAGTCTCATTTGAGCATGCTCATGAGGGTAATCCTAGGGCTGCCTCCTATTGGGACTTCGCTTAGAGAGGGTGGCTAAGGTTAATTTTTCCCTTGGGAGCTTAAAAACACTTGCTAGAGCATTTTTTTTAAGTATTCCACTTTATTTCACTCGTCCTTTAAGACCCATCTAAGCGTGGGTGAGCAGTCACTGAGCATGTCGCAATGACTACAAGGGATTTCGTGAGATGGGCCAAGAGTGCGAGCTATTCTTAACTTGGTTGCATTGAAGGCATGTACTTTCTAAAGGAGTAAGGCTCCCAAATCTTGTGGGCTTATACACCTCCACGGTGGGTTAGTGGCTTCGTTGTATGCCCTTGAACCACGGTTTAGTCATATAGTCATCTATAGCGAAGTTGGGTTGCCAATTGGTAAAAAGCTCCTATTGGGGACTCTATTTCTCAATGAAGTGAGAAAAATCTACCCATTTCTATTATAGATTGTTCCTCCCCTCTACTCAGATATGGTATGAGAGGAGCTCGAATTTACTTTTGTAAAGATGCCTCGGTGCATAACACTCTCCAATGGGAGGTATTCCCACATTTGTTATCCCTCAATGTGTTGTATTATGGCTCCAATCTAAGAGTTCTTTTGAGACAAGGGGTAGGACGTCTATATCGGATTTCACTTCCTTTCGGCACCTTAATAACCGGGATCTTTAGGAAGCTCTAACCCTTTTCACTACTCTTCTTTAAATGCAAATCCTGCATGTTCTCATTCTCGTATTTGGGTTTTAGAGGTGTTTAGGCATAATCATGTCAATTGTTTCTCCCACCTCATTCAATCTCCTGAACTATCCCCATTTCCCATGTCTTTGTTTAATTGGAAGGCAGAAATCTCCATTGAGATTAGAGCCTCTTTTTGCTGATTGATCTTTAATAAGCTCACCACTAATGAAAATGATGGAAAAACATCAACCTAACAAGACAATTTCTCTTGAATGATGTGTAATGTGTAAGAAATCAATGGAGTCTTATAATCATGCTCAATTTTTTGATAAAGACAATCATTAGCTTTATGGTGTGCGGATGCTCAATTTTTTTATTAAGACTCTTTAGAGAAACTATTCAGAGTGCTAGAAAGCCGCTTAAATCAGTCCCTTGAATGGCACTTCCTTTCTTCAATAGCATGTTTGAGGGTTAGGACAGGTGATTGTGGGATTCTTTGTAGAGGAGTCGTCATCTTGCTTGGGGCTAAGCGAATGGGTTGAATCAAGTTAACGCAGACCAATGAGTTGAATCATGTGTAGAAATATGGTCATGTCAAGCCTAATGTAATAGTGACCCCTCTAATATCTAGACAAAGGATCGTACAATTATTTAGCTCCTGCTCTCAGTATATGTGTTTAATTGCCAACCTTGCTGCAAAAGATGGAAGTACGATGAAAGTTAACCTCGCTCAACTTGGCATTGATGTGCTTTAAGTGGTCTTAAGAGAGAGGAAAACATGGACTAAATGTTGAAACATCTTGGTACGTCAGTTAAATAACAACAAATTGGTAATAGATGGGTAAACATTGTGAAACCTCTGCTAGCTTCAAATGGGTTCTCATATGGTATTTTTCATGCTTCTTGTTATTGGAGAAGTTTCATGCAAATTTGAGGAAACCTTATACATCTCATTCATTCATTTGTTTCTTACTAGGGGTATTCTTTAAGTATGGTTTCTCTTTCCCATGTGACGGACAATGCACACTTTTCTATTATTGTTTGTCATAGAAAGTAGGAACGTCCGATGGGTTTATTTTCAGCACTAGATGAATTAAAGGAACGTTACTATTAAAGATTCCTAATGAAGGCTATAAAAGTTGGTAGAGTTTAGAGTTCTCTTTTTTCTTTTTCTTTTTTGATAAAAGAAAATTATCATTAATTGAGAAAGAATGTACAAAGAAGGCATATAAGAAATCCACCCAGAAAACCAAAAACACTCAAACTACACAATAGCTGATTTCGAATCTCTAGCCAAATCTCCGAAAAACAAACCTGAAAAGCACCAAAACTCCTATCCCAAAGAGATTGCACTTTCTCATACAGCATCGAAAGTGATAATTCTCGATTTTTGAAAATTTGAGAATTTTAATCCGGATGTTCCACACAGACTGAAAACAGCAATACCCCACAGCAAAGAAGCATTCCTAGGACGACGAAAGCCCAAATGACTAATCTACGTAACTCCTATGCACTGCAAGTCATAATGCAGATCTCAAGCTGTACTCCAAAGTCTTCAAGCCATAAAGCAATGCATAAACAAATGCTCGTGAGACTCACTAGCTCCCATACACATAACACATATATGGAGAGTTATACAATTTCTGGTATCTCCTCTGCCGGAATCATTAGTGTTCAAATGACCAAGGACCGCTAACCAAGCAAAAACTTTCTATTTAAATGAAACTGTGGACTTCCAAATAAAGCGGCAAAGAGGAAAGTCAAGCTGAAAATGTGGACGTAGAATTTCTGTGAAATACTTCGCAAAAAAAGACCCCGTTTGTTCATGAACCCACATTCGTCGGTCGGATGAAGATCTAAAGGACGAAAAGAAGACAATTGAAGCAGCAAATCTGCAATCGACATGGATTCTATATCATTAAGATTCCTTACAAAATGAAAATCCCACGCAAAATGGCCCCCTCCCTAGCAAGAAAAGTAGCAATAGGCGCGTAATGAAAACTGGAATACCGAAACAAATGAGAAAAGGAGACTTTAAGAGAAAATTTTACTATCCGAAATCCTCCCAAAATCGGACTCGGTTTCCACTCCCAACCTCATAACGAACATGAGGGTAGAAAAGATGAAGACAACTCGAGATAAACTTCCGGGGACTGCATACATGGTAGAAAGACTAGCAGATTCCGGTTAGCACCAAACTTACTCTTAGTACCATAAATGATCATGCTCGAGCGAAAAACACCATAACCACTTTTTAACTAAAGAAATGTTTTTGGTAACCAAATTCCCTAGCCCTAATCTCCCTCATCCTTAGGCCTACTACCTTTTTTCCAAGCCACTAAATGAGACTATCTCTCCTCTTCGGACCCACACCACAAAAATCAATTCATTATCCCTTCTAAACGCTCCGTCACTTCCGAGGGTAACTTAAAGAGACAAATAATTAACAAAAATACCCAATGAAGGTTACTCTCCCCCTAAAGAGAGATAAGGACCCTTCCAGCAGCTAACCTCTTAGACACCTTGTCATTAACCCGATTTCAAAACTTAGTCGCCCTAGAATTCCCGCCTAAAAGAAGATAACGATAGGCAAAGGGACAATTCATAACTGAAAAGCCCAAAAGATTAGCATATAAACTCAAAGTCGAAGAATCAATATTGTCTGCTAAACCACATTTAGATAAATATCTTAAGGTCTAACACAATCTCAAAGTTTTAAAGAATTGATAGGACATTAGCAAATCTGTCATGCCCCCGAGACAAAAAAAAAGCATGGTATCATGAGCATATTGATAATGAGAGACCCTAATACCATCATTTCCTACCTAATAGCCCTCTCAAACACTCCTCTACACTACTTAATAACAGCCTACTCAGAACATCCACAACTAGCGAAAAAAGGAAAGATCCCTGACAAAGTCCTCTTGAAGCATAAAACCACTCCTTAGGCTCTCCATTAACCATAATAGGGAGCAAGGAAGAGGAAGACACCCTCGGATCCAACTTTGCCATCTAGAACCGAAACATGTCCTATCCATAACTGTAATATCTCAATTATTTAGTAATTTATACATAAATTAGTTAAATTATATATGGACTTTTAATTAACTATTTAGTCAGATAACAAGGCTAATAATAATTTTAGTTTGATTTTAATAAATAATATTACTTAAATAGGATATGATTAAATAAATTAAATAATTAAATTATGAGACCACACTAACTATATCTTTGGGTCCGGAACGAAATACTGATTAATAGTTAGAATAATTATTTTATATTTTAATTCTCATTTGGACACAATTGATATCAATAGGATAAAAAGAAATTGGGGTATTGGGTTGGGCCAAAACAAGCCACTAATCAATTCTCGAAGAGGGACACGAGTCTTTTCTCCTTCCACCTCCTCTTCTTTCCCGTTGGCTATTGTTGTATTATAGAGAGAGAGACAAAACTCAAGATAGAGAGAGAGAGAGAGAGAGAGAGAGGGGGGGGGATAGATAGAGACCACAAGGAAGAAGCTCGAGAGAGACGCATAGACGACGAGATGAAGGAGTGTTATCTTCCCTAGCACTTTCCAGGCGAAGGATGAATCGAGAAGGAAAGAAATGGAGACCAAGAAGATGAAATTGATAGGGGTGAAGGAAGACACATAAATTAGGTTGGTAAAATCATGGGTTTTGGTGTTTTAATTCAATTGAAGAATGTTTTGTATGCTTTTGCTTCCAATTGATCCTAATTATAAAGGAAGTCTTTGTTTGCAAATAAATTCATAGTGAGCCTACCTTTATAGCTACGAACCTATCCTCGCTAAGGGAAACTAGAATAAATCTTCTACATATGGAATTGGAGCTCTTGTAATTGGTCCATTTATGATGCTCAAAATTGAAAATTGAGTTTTTATGTAGTATTGATTTTGTGTAGGCTTGTTATTGGTTTTGATTGAGTTTGCTGCCATGGTAGCCCTATGCATATGTATACTTGAATTTGAGTGAGAGATGTTTAAAGAGTGTAGTAGCTAGCATACTTTATTTTGGGGTGGTAAGAAATGAGTTTGCTGGTTTGTCTTTAGTTAAGTTTAAATCTGACAAGGGTCTATTAGTAAAAAGAAGGTTTATGAATAACCTTTGTAGAGGTGCAGAACAGGATTTGAAATTCTGGACAGGGGTAGAAGAAGGGACCTTCCAAAGTTACAGTCTGACCCCCCTTCTGGCCTCATTAGTTTAGTGGCTTACTCATATAATTGAAGTATTTTGAAACAGTCTTTGTAAGTTATTTAGAAAGATTCTTAAACTTTTAAGGCTCCTAACTTCATCTTAAGTCAGAACAAAGGTTCCTTGAGCCTAAATCGATTAATTTTTCGATGGCTTTTCCCTGATACCAGTTCTAGAGACTTATTAGGTGTGGTTCGTGCCCAGAAATTCTGTTTTGGTGTTAAACATATTGGCTGGTTTGAAAATTTCTTGATTACTTAAATGAATCATAATTAATTCGTCTGGACTCGAAACCGAATGATTCTCGAGTCTATTTTGGCTAACTTTTCGAGAGCTTCCCAAATAAAATAGTTTATTCATTTCGGGTTATTACCAGATTTACGGTGAACTATTGATAGGTTTGGTAAATTGACTATTTTATTTAATTCATAATTAATTCATCTGACTTTTGAATTTAGTGTTTTTGGAGTCTAAATTGATTACCGTTTCGAGATCGTTTTAGTGAACCAAAAGTTATAAGCAAGATCTCCTCCAAATGCTATCAGATTTATCGTTTGTTATCGGTGTGTTTAATTGAATGTAATTTAGGGTAATTGCTATTGATTTCACTGTGTATTGATTCTTATAGATCTTTTCTATTTGTTATTGTGCTTAGATGAAATTTGTGGAGGCTGTTTGAACCCTTCTAAATGATAATTGAGATTGAAGCCCAGAAACATGGATTGGATTTAAGCATTTAGGGTAAGGGATCCTTATCTCTGTTCGTTTCATCGCCCCTTGTTCAATTGCTTTGGTTGCATGGCTCGTGTCATTTGACACTTGTTAAGTCTAGATTCTTATTTCAATATCGGTCAAGTGAGTTTTTATTACTCTTTACGTTATTGAGAGAGTTATTGAATTGTTTTCGATAACCCATTGATTGATTGAAGCTCTTATGTACTTTATTGGCATACGAGAGTGTGGTTTGTATATCGTAGTGCTTGTTTTAGTTGTCTTGCTCTTGAGTGATTGAAGCACTTATGCACTTTATTGGCCTTATTGTTATGGATATTGGTTATTGATTATCGAAATTGATTCTCAATAGAGTCTCCTTTATATTTGGAGTTTGTTCTTACTAAGCATTTGATTGAGTATTCGCCTCTATCACCGCTTGTGGTGCTAGAGAGTCCCTTGCTGGGCAACTTTTGCTCACCCTTTCTTCTTTCATGTCTTGGCTTAAGGCGTGAGAACTTACTTCGAGTAGAGGAGTTGAAGGGCTATTGACCGAGTCTTATGAAAATTAGAGTTTGTATCAATTATATGATGTAAATAATTTTAAAGGTTAAGTCTCCTGTACAACTTAGATATTATAGAATATGTGTAGAGGCTATGGCTCACTCGCAATTTGTTAGATTGTCTAAGTTGTAAAATTATTTAACAAAATATTTTGTAGAACTCTTGAGAATTGATTTTAAATTACTAAAATTTATACTTGTGATTTAAAGAAGGAAAAAGGAAGGGAAAAAAAAGAGACTTGGTTTATTAAATTATTGAATTTTCTCGTTAACAACTCGAAAAATGTAAAATGTGGATCTTGGGTAGTTACAATAACTAGATTGAAACACCAATTAATCTGATCATACGCCTTATCAAAATCCAACCATAAGACTTAACCCTTTCCTGCCTCTTCTTCCGAGATCATCTCCAACCTAATTAGCAACTAGAGAAGCATCAATTAATTGTCGACCCTCAACAAAAGGACACTAAGCTTCCACACAAACCTTGCGAAGTCTACGAGATAGCACCTTGGAAATAATCTTGTAAATGCTAGTGACAAGGCTAATAGGTCGGAAATTCTTAATCTTTAGAGACCTTTCCATTTTAGGAATGAGGGTGACGAAAGTTAAATTGATAGTATAGCATAGTACCCCATTAGCATAGAACTCAAACATCATTCTCAGAAAATCACTCTTCACGGTGTCCAACAAAAATGGAAAAAAAATCGACGTAAACCCATTTGGACTAGGCGCCTAATCTCCGGCTAACTCTTAAATGGCTCTGCGAATCTCAACCTCCTCAAACGGTCTCTCCAACCGTTCTGCCTTCTCTTCTGAAATGGACTTCAATCTGGCCCCTCAATCATTGGACGACTAGCAATTTCCTATGAATATAAGATCTTGTAAAAACATCAATTTCCTTAACAATTATCCCCAAAATCTCGAACAATGACACCATCATCCGTCTCACTCTCCTTCATGTATCCACATCTACACTTTCCTATAGCCGCCCTATGAAACAATTTCGAATTGTAATCCCATTATTTAACCCACTTCACTCTAGCCTTTTGACGCCAGCTCACATCCTCTTTGAACAAAATATCCTCAAACTCCTCAATATATCTAGAGCTATTTAGTTCATCAAAAGACAAACACATAGACTCTTGTACCTATCCAACTCCTCTATTTCCCTAATAAGGTCAGCCGTCCTCACATTAATATCCCCAAATGCCTCCTTGTTCCAGATCTTTAGTTTAGCTTCTCCTTTAAAAATCTCAGCTTGCACATCAAAATGAACCCTCCCTACTCCTCCTACCAATTACCCACTAACTCCTTGAAACCACGATGATGCAGCCCGATGTTCTCAAAAAGGAACGGGGTGGGACCCTATTTGACGAAACACATTAAAATACCCCCAACGCACCAGGGTGACCCACATAAACCGGCCAACCCATGAAGCTCGTCACAAAAGGATTCTCTATCTCGAGTCCCACAAGGGTCGTAAACCACGCTAATCCACCACTCCCAAAAACCCAAACCCCTATGTTAGCTCTAACCGACAAAGTAAACCTCCCATGAATAACCTATAACCTAGAAATCAACCGAGATTACTTGGGATGTTTATTCACATTTTGAAAATGATGCATTACTCTCGTAGGAATAAGAGAGTGAAATTGAAATCCTAGTTGGTCATGAACGAGAATCGAGCCAAGCCAAGGTGACCGAAAATCTGATAGTTAAGACCCAAAAAACACAAAGAAACCAGTTTGGCATGCCCATGGGATCTATATATGGTGCCAAGATTTTTTATTTATCTTGTTCTCTTTGTATTTTATCCTAACTCAATGATTATAATGAACTCAATCTTCCAATATTATCCTAACTCAACAAGGTAATTGTTCCCTTGATTGGCCTTTCAAACCCTACTACCTCAACTAATCTGTTAGTAATGCCTTGAAGCCCCAAAACAAAAGATCCAACTCAAAAACCTGATTCCAACCGAGGATGATCAAATGGAGGTCTGCTTCAATCTTTGTTAACCAAGCATGACCGTAGTATCATCTAATCTTCCAAGTCCATGACAGCCATCAAAAGACACGACAAAATCCTCCATATGGTAATCCTAATGTATTCTAACTTCTAGGGAGAAACTAGTGTCACATATGATGTACTATCTAACATAGAGTCTTACTTGATATTAAGCCTTTTTTTATTCCAAAGTAGATTTAAAATGCTACCTAATTTCTTCCATGAGATACTCCAAACATAACATTTACCCCTACGGCCCTAATCAGATGCCGGACAATAGTACTTGAAGCATTTTGTGGAGTCCAGGTAATAGGTATCCCCTAATCTGATCCAAGCCAACCAATCTGCAGCCCTAATAGCAACAGCACCTGCTTTTGAAACTTAAAGCTACCTAAAACTCTAGAAATATATTTCCTTAACACTTTGATATGCTTGAAAAGATAAAATGCATACAAGACCAGAGAACAATTTAATTCACAAAAAGGAGATGGCAAATAGTGTGAATCAAAAAATACTAATACCTCCGTTTTTTAGAACTTGCAACGAATTCATCAGAATCTTGCGTTCTTCCTCCGGATAACTGATAAGAAATGGCATTCCCTTTGGAGGTGGGGGTATCCTCACAATCAACGATTGCATTGACATCAGTATCCATTTTAGCTACATTTCGGTCAGATGATACAGTTTTGTTCCCAGTTTCAGAATTCCCACAACTGTCAATGTCATTGGGCGACCCACCATCTAATGGTTCTCTAGATGTCGAACCAACCAGTTCTGAAAGACCCAAATCAGTCTTTGAGGGATCCACCAGCAACATTGCAGTATCATCAACAGTTCCTTCAACTATTCCACTATTTTTTGACACTGCTGTACCATCTTTATGCAAAGAGTCATTTTGTCCCTTTGTACAACTGACCTTCTCCCTTGAAATGGATATTTCTACTCTTAAGTGTTCTGACACGCCTATAGGTCCTTCAAAACCTCTCTCATTACATTCTCCCGCCAATTTGTTGCCATTCATTTCACTGCGTTCATATTCCCCACTATCTTTATCCTCCAGTGATTTGAAGTCACTACCTCCACTGAGTCTACTATCAATTTGAGGTACGTGATCAGCTCTCTCCGTGTTCTCATCAACATCTATGAGCCAAAAGTAGAAGAGAGGCATTATGAATTGAGCAAATTACAGTTCTAAATGTTAGAGACTAACATGAAAAAGTATAACAGAAACTGCATTTGTTTGGCTCCCTTTGTAAGGAAGAAGCACTACCTCCATTGCTGTTGCTGTCAACAGGAGGTAACTTATCCAATCTTTGATCTACATGTTCAAAAGGAAGAACACCTAAATTAAATTCAAGAATTACTTTTAAAATTGGCAATAAACAAAATATAAGACTGATTGAAATTGACAAAACAATTTAAAGATGATATTTATGTCCACCGTCATAAACAATGGGAAACTCTTGGTGGTTCTTCACATTGAAGTCCATGAATAACTGATAGGCACAACAACGTGATACTGAATGCACATGAATAACAGGTAACAATAGGAAGCGAGTCAGGAATATGCTACCTGCATCGGTAACTTTTGTTCTTTGTGACTTGAATAAGGCTTTATAACTGCGAGCATTCATTCCCTTTCTTTTCTTACCAGCAAGGTCCAGGTCCTGATTCTCATTTTTGTTAACTTCGCTGGTGTCTTCAGTCAACGGCTTCAAACTTGTTTCACTAGTTTCCCTCTTCCCCTTCACGTCCAATGAAGCAGAATCTCTCCCTGAATTTTTTGATCCCGAAGAACTCGATGAAGAGTACTTATTACCTCTATCAGACCTCCTCAATGGACTTGTCAGCTGTTTCTCAGCTCTGTCAGATTTCTTCATAGCTGGAGATAGGGTAGGTTTCCGCTTCTCAAGCCGCTCAGACTTCCTCATACTCGACGGACTTTGAGTCATATGTTTCCTAGATGATGTTTCCCTGGCTGACCTCCTTAATCCAGAAGTATCAGCTTCTCCAGACACCGAAGGAGGGGACGCTTTTCCATTTACAAATTTCTTCTTTGAATTAATGTTTTCCTCCTCCTTAGCTTTGTGACTGGACCGACTGTCATTTGCCATCCTAGCAGCTTCCAGAAAAAGAGTCAAAAATGAGAACTCATTAACAAACAGAACATAAACGCTATTAGATGTCGCGTACAAAATAAGATCGGGAAGAGAACTAATCCCATGCTCAGTATTATATTAAACTCTCTTCCTCACTGGTTTTCATGTTTGGTTCTTTTAGTGGGTCTGCCCAAGAAATAGGGGTGCGCACGGTTCGGTTCGGTTCGGTTCGGTGCAGTCGTTGAGTAAACCGAATACCAAACTGGTAACTTAAACCGGTTCGGTTCGGTTATAAACAAAATAATTAACAAAACCGAATCAAACCAAACCGTTCGGTTTCGGTTCGGTTTGGACCGGTTTCGGTTTTGGGCCAGAAAATGGTCAAGCCCAAATTTTTTTCACTGAATTTCTATAATTTCAGCAACTCAAATCTTGTGTCTGCCTCAAGACAATAGCTTTATAAGTGGTTTTTTAGTACAAAGTATGTGACTAGCATTTGTTAAAGCATACTAGCAGCAACTGCAGAAAAATAAAACCAGATTTGGGAGAAGAAGAGAGACATATGGATCATCACACAAATGTAGCATCAAACACACAAATATAGTATCATGATGGACCCACTTCAGTAACGAAACCAAGGAAGCTGTGAAGCACTGAAGCAAGCCAAAGTCTGTTCTCTGATTCAAAAACGAATGGATCAACACTCCTCAGTTTCAGCGGCGGAGAAAGATGGTGGAGATCGAACCCTTGACGGAGGAAGGTGCCGGCGTTGAGCGAGACAGAGACGGTGACGGCCAGATCTGCGAATGGAGGTACCTTTAGAAATCGATTCTACGTCGGAGATCTGTGAAGTAAATGGAGGAGTCGTTGGCAGTTGTGGTGGCGAGATGAGGCAGCGCCTTAATGGAGGATGAGGGTGGTGGGTGCGGCGCTTGAGAGAGAGAAGAGATGGGATTTGGGATTTTAGGGCTTTTTGAATTTTGAAATGTCAATATCTTAGAGTGAGGTAGTGAGCGGCTGCTATAGTGTTACGGTTAGGTTAGGTAAGTTATTTACATATTTTTAATATTAATAATATATATAAATGATATAAAATATTATATATTCGGTTCGGTTCGGTTCGGTTCGGCGCGGTTCTGTCAATGATGGAACCGGGAACTGGACCGAACCGAACCGAATGCTCGGTTCGGTTTGTTGACTTTTTGGTCGGCACGGTTTTTCCGGGTTTTCGATTTGAATCGGCTCGGTTTTCTGGTTTTTTTGCCCACCCCTACCAAGAATCATTAAGGGGGAGTGAATCGAACTTTCCATTATTTAGCTACAAAAGAAGGATCATGATCCCTTTGGTCAAAGTTTACCCTAGCAAAGATCAAAAAAAGTACCGAATTGGTATTGATATTATAAATGTAACCCTAACTAATATTTCAAATCAGGTCTACAGCTAAAATTGATTCAATTCCATTGGTTTCTATAAGTTCCACTTCCCTTAAAGACAATCCTCTATTCCCAGAGCCATGGTCACCAAACTGAATGTCAAGTCATCTAGTTTAGCAATTACAATATCATTCTGCTGCTCACACATCAACTGAATGTCATGATCTGCTAAAATTAAGAAACGGAGAACAAGAAAGATGTTTCAGATATTTAATATATCATAAAGTTTGGTTGACATTACGACGCATAAGGCAAGTAAGTTTCTTAACTTGCTTAAATTGACAGGTATAAGTAAAGAATTATGTCCCACCGGCATGGATGAAAGCTTTTTTAGTCATTATCCTTTTATCGATTTTAATTCCAAGTAGACATTATGTAGAAAGACAGATTATTTCAACTTTAAAAGAAAATAGAAGAACTAAACAAGTTCATTGTGCTGAAGTGCACCAAACAGTAAAAAAAGTACCGTAAACTATAAGTGTCATAACTGCACTGCCCTTGGTCCAAAGAAATAGTTGTCCCTGAAGGTTAGGATTATAGGCCCCTTAGCTGGTGACCAGTATAAACTCTTAAAATTGGAATCCTTGTTCTTAAGCTATATAGGTCCCTAACTAGATGAGTAAAAGACAAGTCTCGAAAAGCCCCAAAACTCTGTACCATAAAGAAGCCTGATACGAAATCCTCACCCATAAGAGAGGAAAAGACAACTCACAGTCCCTGAAAATTCGAGAGTTCCACTTGATCCAGATACTCCAAAGCAAACTGAACATAGCACAACTCCATAAAATTGAGGCATCCTTACAGTTTACACCATATGGGCAAAGGATATGAATGATGTGGCGCCTCGCCTTGGACCATACTGAATAACAAAAAAGAACTCATGTGCAACCCCAAGTCATTGGAACCAATGCTGAATTGAGGCAAATCTCTCAAATCAAAGACCCCTTGGATCAATCACATGTAACAGAGTCCACTCCATACCTTCATATAGCCCTCATTAAAAACAATGGAACGTCATAATCTCCTCCATGGCCCAAGTCAGATTTCTTGTTTTCTCATTCCACATCACCTCCATTTCCCTTACTCAAGCCATTTTGTAACAGTACTTCAAGTTAAAACCTCTGCAAATATTTATCTTCTTCAACCCACTAAACTAATCTCGTGCTTCCAACTTAAAGTAGAATTTCAATCAGATAGGGGTCTGGACAAAGCCAACCATCCCCAAGCTATCGCGCCAAAGGTGCTTGAGGATATGCATTGTGAGGTATCCTTCAATTAAAGACTAAAGATCTCTTCAAATAAATTTAAACTTCCCCGTCATCACAAAATCCGGACAACATAAATCAGAAGGTGCTTATAGTTACACTTACCAATTTGAGATAATCAACATATAAACATTCAAACGAAAAGAACCCCACAACTCTCCACCAAGCAATTCATAACGACATAAAGTGGATTGAAAAAACCATAACCAAAGCCAAAAAGAAAAAACATCCTCGAAAACATCCTTTTACCACCAACTGCATCCTCATTCATATCCTAACACAAGAAACATTAATAGCCAATACTGTCGATGCAAAGTTAGAAATGTTAAAATCTAGCCAAACCCAAGCATCGGGTCACCCAAGAGATGCAACACGAACCCTGCTTGAATCTTACTAACAGATAGTGTCCCTAACATACGCACACATAAACATTTGAGGCTCATTATTGAGCATTGTCTTGCTTGAGGCAATCGATATCCGATAGGCAAGGGATTTTTGAGCCTAGTCACAAGGCAACTCATTCACTTAATTAGAAAGGTTAATTTTTGCTGGTGTAAACACATTAGTCCTGCTCGCAACACTGGATATTTGCACTAAGACAACCCCTAATGTAAAGAAGGCCTTGAAACGTCTGTAACATTGTCCAATGAACCAAAATGGCACAAAACCCTCGCAGCCTCTACCACTCCCTTCGGGTGAACTCTCTATGATGAACTAGTCGCCTCCGGCAAAGTCGTATATGGTGAACTGCGACTGCTCTTCTTCTTCTCTTTCCTTTCCTTCTTCTAGACTCTGTTGGTCTTTCTCATTCTCATTTCAATATAATTCTTGAACTCTCCTGTTTTCTACTTGTTCGTCAAAATCTTTGGTTTCTTAATGCATTTGCTTCTCTTTTCTATCGTACGTTCTCTTTCCTTGCATTTTTTTCATAAAAGAATGATTATTACAAGACAAAGATATTACAAAGAAGGTGGACAAGAGATCCACAAAAAGCCAAAAAAGGCCGAAAAAAGAAGAAACAGGAAAATATATATATATATAAGAGCACACAAATTGGTGTATGCAACTTCCAAATCCCTATACAATTTTGCTAAAGACAAGACCCGGAAAGCACCAAAACTTCTAGCCAAAGTAGTTAATCCCGGATAGCGACGCGTTGCAGCCGACCCCGAAAGTGGGATAGTGGGATAGCGGATAGCGGGATGACCGCTATTTGATTTTTTTAAAATATATTTTTATATAATTAATAATCTAGAATTAT
>JAOWAN010084893.1:0-10196 GCA_028566635.1 Lobelia cardinalis
GCCTCAATCCACTTAGAAAAGTAGTCTACGGCTACTAACAAGTGGTCGCAGCCTCCTTGCGCAGTGGTCAAACCTCCTATGGAATTCATTCCCATATGTCAAAGGGCCAGGTCGCCACTATTGGAGTTTGAGGTGTTGCTGGCAGTCTTGGAACGTGGGCATATCTATGACATTGGCATCTCAGCAGTGGATTAGTAAATGATCTCCTGTAAAGGATTCCTCCCATAACTGTGAAACGAGGAGATCTTTTTTAGGAGTAAGGCTTCCCTAGGATCCGAGGGCAAAATATCTCTTTCAATATAATCCGTCATCAGGTCTACCCAATCCTTTTCTCGTTGATCATCTATGGCCATCATTTCAACCCTTTCAATGGAGGGTCGCTCTAGAAACTCTATGATAACAGACAGCTTCTGCTTGTCCAGCTCGTTTGAAGCTAATTTTGACAGTTCATCTGCTCTCATGTTGTTTGATCGATCAATATGGATTAGTTCCCAGTATCTGAATTTGGCGAGCAAACCTCTGGCCATTTCAGCATACTTGGTCAGCAGTGGGTAAAGTATATTATATTTCCCCCCCCCCCAATTTACTTCACGACGAGCTGTGAATCACAGAAGATGACTATATCTTGTATCATCATGGTAATAGCGAGGTTTAACCCTACGACCAGAGCCTCGTATTCACCCTGGTTGTTGGATGCAGGGAATTTGAACCTTATAGCTTTTTCAATTTTCTCTTGCTCGAAGGGGGACATCAAGAGTATTCCTGAACCTCTAACGACTATACTTGATGAACCATCAATGTTCATTGTCCAGTACGTAGATGGTCGCTCCTTGAAGGGATCATCAATTTCCATTAGCACAAGCTCATTATCTATAGCGCTAGAAAAGGATGATTCGATCAAGAAATCTGCTAAAGCTTGGCCTTTGATAGCTTTTCTTGGCTGATAGCTGATGTCGAACTCAGTCAGCTCAATTGACCATTTAAGCATGCGACCAGAAACATCTGGTCAAAATAACAACTTCTTTATAAAGAAGTTGGTGTAGACGATGACTGAGTGTGCCATGAAGTATGCACGTAGTCGCGAGCAGCGATGACTAGGGCGAGAGTTATTTTCTCTGCGTCCAAGTATCTTGTCTCCACGTCTGTTAGAGCGTGTGAGACATAGTAGATTAGTCGCTGAATCAGATCTTCTTTCTTGATGAGTACTTCGGCGACTGCTAGATCTGAGGCCGCGAGGTATGTATATAATACGTCACCTGGCCTGGGAGAGGTGAGCAAAGGTGGTCGACCCAAATATTCCTTGAGTTGTTGGAATTCTTGGTCGCACGCCTTTATCCATCTGAAGTTTTTCCCTCCTCTGAGAGCCTTGAAGAATGGAAGACATTTTTCAGCTGACCTTGAGATGAATCTGCTAAGGGCTGTGATGCGACCATTCAACTGTTAAACCTGTGTTATACTTTTTGGAGGCTGCATGTCCATCAAAGCCTGTATCTTCTCTGGATTAGCCTCTATCCCTTTCTCACTAACCATGAATCATGAAATTTACCACTGGTCACCCCAAAAGCACACTTGCTAGGTTTTAATTTCATGTGGTTTTTCCTCAGATTGCTAAATGTTTCGAGCAACTCAGCGACATGATTATTTTCCTTAGTCTTGATGACCATGTCATCAATGTATGCTTCTACATTCCTTCCTATTTGGTCGCCAAATACTTTATTGACCATCCTCTGATAGGTCGCTCCTGCATTCTTTAGACCAAAGGGCATCATGCGATAACAATAGATGCCTCCGACTGCTTGAAATCCAGTACGAATGCGATCAGCTGGGTGCATCTTGATCTGGTGATATCCAGAGTATGCATCTATGAAACTTAAAATTTTATGTCCCGATATGGCATCAACCAACTTATCTATGCGGGGGGAGGGGATAGCTATCTTTTGGATAAGCTTTGTTAAGATCGGTATAATCAGCACACATACGCCACTTTTTATTAGCTTTAAAAACCATTACAACATTGGCTATCCAGGTCGCATTATCAACTTCCTGGATAACGCCTGCCCTAAGCAATTTATCTACTTCTTCTTTTATGGCAAGCTCTTTCTCATCAGAGTAGATGCGATCTTTCTGACGAATTGGTTTGAAGCCTGGTGTGATGCTAAGGCGATGTTCTGCCATCTCCTCGCTGATCTAAAATACTCTATCCAAGAGTTATCAGTATCTACCCAATCTCTTCCCCTCTATGTCTTCAACCTTCCAAGCGAATACATCCAAGTTATCTTTGAGAGCTTTGATGACTTCTTTGCGTTCTTTGGCCACAATGTTTCGGCCAACTTTTATTTTCTGCTCAGGATGTTTGGATTAATGACCAGATCTTCGATTTCTTCGAGGGCCGCAATCTTGATCGCCTCTCTGACCTCTAAACTATCTGTTTCGGGAATTTCGTGGACAGTTGGAGGAATCACTTGGTCGCTATTCCCGTCCAAAGTGTGATTTTCATCTATCTCCATTACCTGGTCGCTTATCCCAACCTCAGGTTCTTCCTCGTCAATTTCCATGCTCGCATAGATATATCCCTTGAATGATTTTTTGCGATTTTTCCCTTTGTTGCCTTCCTCAGGTTACAGAGTATGACTGCTTGACGAATGCTTCCTCGACTTAGTTTTTTCAGTCAGCTCATACTCTTTTGTTGGGGTGGTGATAATCTGTTTCGAGGTTTTCTTCTCCTCGATAATATGGTCATAATAGCACCTTGGGTTGCTAATCACGCAACCAACCCCACTTTCTGTCATGAATTTGACCCTCTGATGCGCGAAAGAAATCACAAGGCCAAAAGTGTCCTGAGCTGGAGTACCTAAGATGATGTTGTAGGGCGAGGGAATGTCGATCATGACAAACTTTACAATTTCAACTCGCTCAATATTTGGTCCCCTAGCACTACTTCAAGCTCGATGGTTCCCATAACGTTGACATGGTGATTTGTGAACCCTTCTAAGCTTAGGTTCGATGGGATTAATTTCCTCTCATCGAGACCCAGTGGCTTGAAGCATGAATAGAACATTATATCCTTGGTTGGTCCTGTGTCGACCAATACTCTCTTTACTCCGGACACCCCAATATCAACCTCAATGATAAGAGGTTGGTCGCGGGCAGCATTCCTGGCGAGCTCAGCATTCTTGAATTCAATGGTACCTGTGATATCTAGATGCTCTCCACAAACAAAGACGTTATGTAACAATGAAAATATTTTTGATTTAACTTGTCTAACGCTTACCTCACTTTTCGTGATGGTGTTGACCACATTCTGACGTCGATTATTTCGGCGATTGTTCTGGTTGTCATCTCGTCGCTCATTATTGTCGTTGCGACGAATGGCATCACCTTTCTTGAACTCATCCAAGGATCCTCCATTGATGAGCCTCTGGATTGCTCGCTTCAGCTGCTTGCAATCGATCTTCAGTGTCATGGCCCACATCATTGTGATATGCACAATGCTTGCCTTGGTCCCTGTACTGGGCCTTTGCAGGGTTCAAGGGGGTCGGAGCATTCAAGCGATTTTCCTGCATAAGTACATTCATAATATGCTCGCGAGAGTGGGTGAGCTCAGAGAAGTACTCTATTCTAGGCTCTTTGCGACCACCTTTGTTGTCTTCCCTTGCTCGAATTACATCGGCACGATCATTGCGACCTTTGTATTTTTTCAAATCTTTCTTGTCCTTGTCGCTACTATCATCGCACCTATCTCTCTTTCCCTGATAATCGCGACCTCCCCGATCGCGATCATTGGTGCGACCTTCAGCTGCTGCAATCTTCTCAGCAATTACCATTATCTCAGCTTTGGTGCTTGGGACCCTGACTTTGAATTCTGTTTTCAAGGGTCCAGGCTGAAGACTTCCTATGAAGCACCAAATGATGGATTTCTCATCCATCCCTGCAACCGCATCTAAGCATTTATTAAACTTTTTGAGATAATCTGAGAGAGGCACTTTCTCTCTTTGTTTGAGTTCGAACAAAGTCGTCTCATCTTTCTTCAGGATTCCTGCCGCGGCAAACTCTTTGAGAAACTTCTTTTTGAAGTGTGCCCAGGAATCTATGCTTTCCCTCTTTAAGGTGTTGAGCCAAGTTGTGCCCTTATCTGTCACGGTGCTTGCAAAGTAAGTGCACCAATGAGCTTTGTTGGAGGACACTGCCATCATGCTAAGCTTGAACTTAGTGACATGTTCTTTGGCATTTGTTTTCCCATTATACTCCCTTAGTCTGTTGGGAAATTTGTTAACCAACGGAGGAGTTTCCCTTATCTACATAGTGAAAATTTTGCCTTGGTCCTCACTATAATCCTCCTCTTGGTCATCCTTCAGCATGTTTTTTTTCCTTAAGAACCTCTCGAACGCCTGCTTCATGTCCGGCGAGGTTCTTTCCTCTCTGCGAGGAGTAGGAGAATTATTTCTCCGTCGAGATGGTTGAGGGGAGATATTCCTCCTCCTTTGCTCGCGACATACACGAGATGGGAATATGTTCCTCCTCCTTTCCTCACGGCGTACAGGAGAAGGGGAGATATTCCTCCTCCTTTCCTTACGGCGAGGACTCCTTCTTGGGGAGCGACCTCTCTCTAAAGAATGTTCTCTCCGCTGATCATTCTGGCTTCTTGGCAGGGAATTTTCCCTCTTCCGCTCATTGGTGACTGGAATTCTTGGCAGGGAGTTTTCCCTCCTCCGCTCATTAATGATAGGAACTCGGGGCGGGGAGTTTCCCTCCTCCGCTCGCCGATTGTCACAACTAGGCCGCCATCTCTGCTTCTGGTTACCGACCTCTCCTGGCGACCGCCTGAATTTGCTTCTTCCTCATCGACTGGATTACCATTAGAGGGATTCAGCCTGCCTTGGAGGTGATTGTTGTGACCACTTCGCTGCGTGCTCTCGAAATTTCTATGGTTCCCACTTTTAGAGTTGGTTGTTGGTAAACCTCCTGCTGGAATCATCTGTCCTGAGGGCATCGACGACCACTGTCTGATCGGGCTGGTTGCGCTACTGCTTTCAATCGATTCAATTCTTCGATTTTCTGCTCAGTCACATTCATAGCAGCCAGCATATCTCTCCTCCTTTGCAAAGCCGCCAATCTTTCCTTTGGAGTCCCTGCATGGTTTCCTCCTGGAAACTGGATAGTTGAGGGGCTAGCTTCATCGCCATTGTTTGGTCGACTACCCCTTTCAGCAGAAACATTCCTATGGCTGGAAGGCACCCAACCAGGAATTCCCTATTGGTATCTTGAGGTGTCGGCCTCTCGACCAACCTCATAAGAACCAAAATGAGGAATGTTCCTGATTGTTCACAGGAGTCAAACAGGTCGCAATGAGCAAGGCTCAATGCGAGGAATGATATCAAGCTCACATGAGGCATCACCTCCATGCGAGGTCTCATATAGGTCGCACCAGGGAGGATCACCTTCCCTTTTCTCGCGGAGTGAAGTAATAGAGGTCGACCTCTCTGCGAGATCTCAAGAGAGGTCGCCTGCCAAGGAGATGTTCCCTCCAAATCTGGCTAAATACTTATCTTCTGCTGGCTATGACCAGACTCTCGAGCTCCCTTAGAGCTCTCTAGGTCGCCAATACTTTTTGGTACCTTCAACAACTATAAGTGTGGGGAGAAAATTCATTGTCCTTGCCAGAAGTGTAAAAACCATAAATTTGAAATCTCTATGATAGTCGAGAGACATCTGTATCAACATGGTTTTGTTGAGAATCACACGAAGTGGATAGCTCAAGGAGAACATCTACTGAAGGTTTTATATCCAAATAGTCCAAGAGAGAATGAAATGGAAACAGATATGCCGACTGACTTAGAAGAAGGGGAAGGGTCAGACCAGGGCATGGATGATATGAATAGGGATGCAGCGGTTGGAGATGTTAATTGGGATGACGATTTTGAGAAAGAACCCAATCCTGATGCAAAGAAGTTCTACACTGTAATGGAAGATGCAAAGAAATCGTTGTATTTGGAATCTAAGCGAAACTTGTTAGAAACAGTTGTGGAGTACTTGAGCATTAAATTGAGTAATAACATGAGTCAAAACTGTTTTCATCAAGTTTTGGTTGCAACGAAGCGAGGAATGCCGCCTGATAATTGTATGGTTGATTCGTTTTATGAGACTAAGAAGCTAGTGAAAAAGCTAAATCTTTCGTACGAGAAGATAGATGCTTGTAAGAATCAATGCATGCTGTTTTACAAGGAGAATGAAAGTAAAATAGTATGCGATGTATGTAAAGAGAACAGATATAAGCTAGATCGGTGGGGCAGTACAAAATGAAAGAAGAATGTATCTTGGAAGCAGTGGAGGTACATGCCTCTCACTCCGAGGTTGCAATGTTTGTATGCATCTAAGGGGAATGCAGAGGCTATGCATTGGCATGAAGAATCCCCACGGGAAGAAGGTGTGCTCGTGCATCCTTCTGACGAAGAAGCCTAGAAGCATTTTGATGCCAAGTACCCTGAGTATGCCACAGAGTGTAGAAACATGAGACTGGGGATATGTTCTGATGGTTTCAATTCGTACGGGCCGGGCGCGAAAGCCTATTCATGTTGGTCGGTTATTGTTACTCCATACAATCTTCCTCCTTGGCATTGTATGAATGATCCTTATATGTTCTGCACGTTCATTCCAGGACCTTATAGCCCGAGCAAAAATATTGATGTGTATCTCCGACCTCTTATTGACGAGTTAAAGGCTTTGTGGGCAGACGGGGTTCAGACATGGGATGCGTATAAGAAACAGAACTTCAACATGAAAGCTTCAGTTATGTGGACAGTTAATGACTTCCCATCGCGCGCGTACGGAATGTTGTCCGGTTGGAGCACACAAGGGAAAATGGCTTGTCTTTACTGTATGAAAGATGTCGAATCTTTCAATCTTCCTCACTCGAAGAAAGATTTTTTGGTTCGACTGCCACACACAGTTTCTCCGGAACGACCATCCCTTTAGAACACAGAAGATGGCCTTCACTAAGGGTTGTGAGGACCATTCTGATCCACCTGAATTACTGATCGGTGAAGAGCTGTCAAGAGTTGTTGTTGATTTACCTGATGTCCATTTTGGGAGGAAGTTTGATAAAGAGCATATCGAAGGGTACCAGAAGAGCCATAAATGGACAAAGAGGAGCATATTTTGGGAGTTTCCGTATTGGAAGACCAATTTGATACGCCATAACCTTGACGTCATGCACATCGAGAAGAACGTGTTTGACAATATATTCAACACAGTTATGGATTTCAAGGGTACTAGTAAGGACACGGTGGTGGCTAGAATGGACATGGCAAATATTTACAAGCGAATTGAACGAATCTGGAGTTGAAGGAGGTTAATGGGAAAAAGGTCAAGCCAGCTGCTCCGTAGGTCCTGTCAAATGAGAACAAATTGCTTGTTCTCTAATGGCTGAAGACATTGAAGCTCCCTGATGGATATTCTGCAAACATTGGCAATAGTGTAAACCTAGATGAAATGAAGATGAATGGTTTAAAAAGTCATGAATGTCATGTGCTACTCGATAGGCTCATCCCGATTGCATTGAGAGGATTGTTGTCGGATCATATATGGATTGCATTGACCGAGCTGAGCGAGTTTTTCAGAGCAGTGACATCAAGTACTCTACGGGTTGATGACATGGAAAGGCTCGAGAAAAGCATTGTTGTGACCATTTGCAAACTTGAGAAGATATTTCTGCCGTCATTTTTTGACTCCATGGAGCATTTACCAATACACATGGCGTACGAAGCTAGGTTTGGTGGTCCGGTACAATATAGATGGATGTATACTTTCGAGCATTTTTTGGGAGCTTTGAAGAGAAAATTGGGCAATAGGGCAAGGATTGAGGCATCAATTGCAGAATTTGTGGTTATAGATGAAATAGTCTCCTTTACCTCAAACTATCAAGATGAGGAGGTTTAGAAAATCCTTGCCAAGCATGTGCGAAATTATGACGGGGTGATCGCGAATCAGATGAATGCATCTCAGTGCTTAACTTTCCTGATCGATTCATTTCTAAAAAACCTTTCATGAAGCGAAGGTTATCCCAAAAAGAGTTTAACGCTGCTTGACTTTTTGTTCTTCTCAATTGTGACGAGGTTCAAGAATACATAAAGTAATTCTTCGAATCTTAATGATCGTCCTAGTAAGGTTCTTGCTAAGACTTAAATGTACGAGTTTTATACAATTGCAATGATTTTCTACTGTAGTATGTTCGAAGATGAAGCAGCCGATCTTCCTTCCGAGTTGGTTCAGATAAGAATAGACAAAGAATTTCCCCGATGGATAAAAGAATATGTAAGGTCATTTGTATTATTATTGTCGATTTCAATCTTTATTTTCAAATACTATAAAATGGGTTGTGTATAATACTACAATTTCTATTAGGTACAAAATCACTCTGAAGATTGCAAGGCACAAAAGCTTAGCTTACTGGCCGGAGATCCTTACATGGAAGTAAAATGTTACAAAGGGTATTTTGTTAATGGATATGTATTTCACACCAAAGATTACGGTCCAACAAAAGCTACGTGGAATAGCGGTGTTAATCTCAAGGGTAACTTCGAATACTACGGTACATTCACCGAAGTTATCGAGGTAAAGTATAGGGGTAGAAACACAGTGGTCCTCTTCAATTGCGAGTGGCGAGATGCGGGTCAGGGTCTAGTCGATGTGAACTGGTCTTTAAGACATTCGACTGATGATGTTTTCATATTTGCGGCACAAGCACAACAAGTGTACATGACTCCCCACCCTTCTAAAAGCCATATTGAAAGAGGGTGGTGGGTGACATAGAAATGTAAGGCTAGAAGTCATATTGAGATAGCCTACGCTACATCCTCTGTATCGGAGAACAAATCTTCTCTTGCAGGATGCTATCAAGAGGATGAAATGCCAGTACAACAATTAGTTACCATTGAGGAAGATGTTGAAGAACATGATAATAATGAAGATATTCAGTTTCAGGAAGTAGAAGAAGAACGAGATGTCGGGGAAGAATAAGTGATATTAAAGGCTTACTAGGTAATTTCATAACGACTACAATCTCACAATGATTGTTGGTTGTATAAATCTTAACGACATTGTAGTCATCATGAAATTTCCCTGTAAGACTTCTAGATCACTAATCAGCCCGCTCTTTGCTGCTCAACAAGGTTTTGTATCTTGTCAAGAAGGACACGTCATTTAAGAGTCCGCTAGTCATTCCTCATTACTCTTGTGTGTGTCGTAGCGTTTAATTTTTTGCGAGCAATTACGCTTAGATGTCGATCGCTTAGCGTGGAACCACACAACTCAACTTTTAACTTGTTTGTCAATGTTAATTCCACTTAAAAACTTAATATCAATGTTCATTGATCGAGAAAATTGTGTAGAGCAGATAGATTCAGATTAATTGATACTGAAAAATTTGACATACTGAGTCCATTGAAAATGTTATTATTGAAATAAATTGTTATTTAAATGAAAATGTTGTTAGTATATATAAAGATACATGTTATTATATCTTCTCTTGTATTATTTACTTTTGTTGAATGCAGCGATGCCCGGTGGTACGAGGGGTTCTTTGTTTCGGCGTGGACATTGTTTTATCCCGGGGAGGTGTGAGAACCCCGTTCTCGTGCCCTCTCTCGATTTAATTTGAGACGAATGGTCATCAGGCGTTTTTTGATGAGAAACTGTAATGTATGCGTGTTGCGCTTCTCTTTAGTGACCACTCATTTATTGAGAAAATGAGAGTCGCCACCTCCGTTTTCGTTTTAGCTTCGGAAGCACAAGCCTTTGGGTTTTGAAGAGATACTTAAGTCCGGGGGCTAAGTTACGAATCGGGAAGAACCGAATCACCCAATCCGCCCTAATTAAAGGTCTCTAAATGGTGTTCTTGCATGCATTAGTCTTTAACGGTTGGTCAAGGGTTGGTCAATGCTTCATGAAATTGCCATGATGGTCAGTGTGATGGGTGATCAACTAGGCTCCTAGGCTAAGTCAACATATACATTTTTGAACTGTTCTTTAACAACTCTAGAGAATGAGGCGGCGGAGGGGGTAGGATTGTTTCTGCAAGGGTGGTTGGTAGCCCCTCCTCCCTGCCGATGATATCTAATTTTTCCCCAGAAAAGTTCCGACCCAACAAACAACCCTTGTTCTTATCTGTACTACCATTACAGAGAAAGAGAGAGAGAGAG
>JAOWAN010084904.1:0-10195 GCA_028566635.1 Lobelia cardinalis
GCTGGGCACGTGAGTGGAGTAGCTATCAGTGTATATAACTGAATAGCATTGTAAACGTGAGGGTATGAATGATATTGCTAACTTCCTCCTATCTCTATTCACTCTCGTCTGTCCTCTCTCTATCAATTTTCCCTCTTCTCTTCTTCTCCAAGTTATTCTAATTTCAAATTGGTGCTAACTGTAGAAATCCAAACTTGGATTTGCTACATCTCTCTCCCCGAGGTCAAGCTAATGAGTTTGTTAAATTGGATCTGGGTTACGTTTGATGGAGATAGGATCGACTGCTCGTGGTGGTTTCTAGATTTCAGTTTTGGTGATTGAGGATGTGTGATGGGCCATTGTCAAAATAATAGGTATGAAGAGATCCGAATTCTCCTTCCGTCTTTTACGTAGTTCTATTCATTAAGGAGTGAGCAAACCGAAGAAATGGTCCCTGTTTGGAAAAATTAAAGGAAAAGATCATTAACTCAAAATTTCTCAATTTTGTTCCCAGTAATAATTAATAAAAGAAAGTGCAATAGATCCCAAACTTTAATTTCAGTTCAATTAAATTTAGAAACTTGCTATTGGCGAAGTAAAAACATCAAATTCATTCATTTCTTCTGTCAGATCGACTCATTCCTCTGTCCTCTACAAGAAGAAAAAGAGAAGAGACGTACGAAATGAGTGAATTTTATGTTTTTGTCCCGCCATTAGCAAGTATCATACTCATAACCACATATTTTTATTCCATATCTAAATGGACTGAATATAGGATTATGATCGATTGTATTTAATTTTTTCAGTGCCGACAGCAAACTTGAGGAACCTTTAGTTTATGAACTTTTTTCCCAAAATTTTTCGACGTACATGGATCATTTCTATAATTTGTCCTTTTAAGATTCATCATTCATATTCATGTTTCATTCATTCGATTCTCCATTTTATTGTCTAATAGAAATCTAGGTTCTATGAATCTTCTACTAAAATAAATACAAAAATTGCATGAATACAAAGAGAAAGAGGGGTTCACAATTTTACCTTCATGTCCTTCTCAGCATCTAAAACATCAGAATCATTAGCACCTCTAATCTCAGTAATAACCTCATAATAAAACTTAGCTCTTAGCCTGTCAAAGGAGCCACAAATCATCACGACAAAACAGAGTTGGCGAGGATTGAAGAACCTGTAACCGAGAACAAGGAAAATCAAGAGAAGCTGAGAAGATATAAGTGATTAATGTGAAGTCAAACCATAGAAATCTCCGTTGAGTACATCACAAAGAGACCATGAAAAAATCACTTCAACCAAGATTTGCTAATTATTCTCCTCTTCTTCCCTCTTCACACTGCTAGTTGCCATTGATGTTCTTGCTAATTCTCTCTCTCTCTCTCTCTCTCTCTCTCTCTCTCTCTCTCTCTCTCTCTCTCTCTCTCTCTCTCTCTCTCACACACACACACACACACACACACACACACACACAAATACACACTCTTTCTTTCCTGAAATGTCAAGGGTCATTAGAAAACCATCATCAAACACACACACACACACACACACACACTTGACACAAAGGAAGACAAACTCCTTTACTCTGCCCCTTCCTCTCACATACTGAGATAGCTACAAGCTAAGTACAGAATTTAGAAGACGGAGACAGTATAATTAACTATTTAAGTGCATGATAAAATAGGAAGAATACTTGTAGACTTGGAACAATAAAATTCAAAATATGGTCATGGGTTAATTTATTTAATAATTTTCAAAACATTAACAAATGCTGCTAGAGCACTTGTTCCCATTTCTCTTTTCAATTATCGATGGTATTAATCAGAGTAGTTCTTCTCGGTTCAGAGACACAAAAATATCTTACACCATCCGGCCCCCAACAAATTTCTTAGCTATCCAACTACATAATCATTATCTTCTTCCAATCTTATATCTGCACAAGTGTGGTTGTCATAACTTCCTTGAGTGACGCTTCAAGTAGCACGATGGAAGTTTCGATGAATATTTGAGCGACTCTTGAAGTAACAACGCTAGTTTGATCTATGTTTCTAGCTAGCTTGATGATTGATTTGCAGGCACGCTTCGAAACACTCAAATCAATGGCAGCTTGATCTCATATGTGTATCAAACTTTAGCTCTTGATCCCACATATTGTATATGAAAGCTCCAGCAGCATTTGTCGTTAAACCAGAAGTACCAATGATTCTATGCCTCCTGAATGAAAGCTTTCAATGCTCTATATATTGATAATCATCTACCCAGTGTGTTGGGTGGGGTGTGGTTGCACTAGAGGGATGCTATCTACAGCTTGATCATTCCTAAGATTATACAAGTTGAGTGAGAAGACAAAAGCGAACATAATTCACAATTTACAGTCTCCTCCTTCTCGAAACCCTCTGTATTTGTTGGATTTGGATGTGGATTTTTCTAGGGTTAGAAAAACTATGCGCGAAAAAATGCGATAGTACAAGTAATATGCGTATAAAATAGTTTCCATGAAAATTATGAGGCCAAATCCAACAAGAAAAAACAACTCAGCTACGCAGTGTGGATTTTCCACTGATTTTTGACAATAGAAAACCAACAAGAAAAAACCACTCAGCTAGCATGTAAGAGTGTCCTACATAGAGGCCAAATCCATGAAATCTGTGAACACTTGGTTAATATCCATGAAAATTACGAGTTTGGTCATCAGCATTGAAGCTAATCGGAACTTTCTAAGGTATCCCCGAGTTTTCTGGTATAAAATGGAATGTTCTGTATTGCTAAATTATTGACTCAGTTGGATACATATAGCAACAGAATGTTCAATACTGCAAACTTCTAATGTATTCTTTACTTTGATCTTCATTGGACAAGTGATGCCTCCGCGATGTGGTGTTTTCGGATTAAACCCTTCCCACGACACAGTTGTTTGGTCACGTTTGTGTAGTCTAGGTAAGGGATGCAGCCATCCATCGGAATACAGGAAATGTCTTTGAAACTACTTTTTGAAATCATCAGACATAGTAAAGCATCACATAATTTTCATTCAAGCATTCGAATGACGATAAGTATATATATCAACAAAAATCCACGATTTCACCTTGTGAAATTCCATTTAGGTGACATTCTGTGGGCATTGTCTGGTTACCTTCGTATCTGCATCAAAATAGAACCCTAGATTAGACCTTAAAGAGGAAGTTATGACAATAGATATGTGAGAAGTTCAGCAGCCAAAGAACGGGTGTGAACTCGGTCTATCTAAACCAGATACGAAGTGTTGATTACCTACGAACGGAAGGCACAGATCACCACCTCCTTCTCTTTCCTAAAGCATTTCCTCCTTTGTACTTGTTTGGTTTCCAATTATCTCTGAACGCCAAGATGTATTTTTAAGAAGCAAATCTCAACAGTTCACTAAATCTAGAGGACTGGCACTGTTTTTTACTCACCTAAAGCCTGCACCTGATGGCTGAGGATGATTCCTCAGAGTTGATGCATTAAATTGGCTTGCTAAGGACCAATTTGAATCAGCGTCTGAGTTCATGGGCCATTTCATTGGAAGCACTAGGTTCCTGCAGAAATTCATGTACTCAATCTTGTTAGCGTTTCATCATTCTGGTTTTCATAAATGTATCAAGTTTCTATTTCTATTGCTCCGTTATAAACTGCTTAACCCAAGAAACATTAGGAAATTAATTAGATAGAAAGAAAACATTTAATGATAGCGTACCCTTCAAGATGTTTAGTTTTGCAGCGATTCATCATATCAACAGTGTAATTTTCAAAAACTCGGTCTAGCTTCTTTGCCAGTTCTTGAATCTTAAAGACAGGCGCAATATCCCAAACCTTTATAACCTGAATGCAGAATGAATTCTCCTTAAGAATGTCTACAGTCCACATGACATATAAATCTCCATCAACATCATAAATCTCTAAGAGCATAGAGGAAGTTCCCTCTATCACTATGTCTCCCGGAAATCCATCTGTCATGGGTTGACGCCAGCCAGTTGCAAGCTTCACCAGAAGAGAGATGACTTGCTTACAGATATCTATGTTCTTTATTCTAGTTATGGTTTTCAAGAAATCATCGTTGTAGGAAACCTGACATATATTGAAGAAAACTTGGTTAATATCCTCGACGAATATGACTTTGGACATCAACATTTAATCTAATAAGAAACCTATCAAACTCTGAAGCACAAAATAAGGCAGCAGAGCATAATACCTTCCATTTGGCATCCTCGAAAAGTGGTGAATCCATATCGAATAAGGCATCAATCTGACCAAGCTCAACCATGGCAGTTTGAGTGGCTAGAGCCAAATTCTTATCATCATTAGCCTTGTAGAAACAATTTCGAGCCTTTGCATCTAATACTAACTTCTTCCAAATTGAGCCACTATTCATCAACGTCACTCCATTTCCCAATATCCAAAGGCAATACCTAAATAGATGGAATAAAAAACATTAACCAAGCTACCCGTCATATTAATTAAATGAATTACTTTTAGCAATTGAAACTAAAGGCTAGTACCTTGCTCGAGTGAGAGCCACATTGGTTCGCTGATGATTAGAAAGAAACCCCACTGAACCATTTGCATTTGATCTCACGGTTGAAATTATAATCACATCCTCCTCCCCACCTTGAAACCCATCGACTGAGCATACATTCACAGAGAAGTTATCGTCCCCAATATAAGTGTTTCCAATTCTTTGTTGTATTGCAGAAACTTGAGCCTTGTATGGTGATATACAACCGACACTAAGCTTCTGTTTTTTTAACGCAGATTCTGTAAAAAGAGGAATCATGATTCTTAAGATACGAAATAACATTTTAGTTAATTTTTTCATGTGGCAGATAATAAGTTAGGGAAGGCAAGTACCTTGATAGAGGTTTGCAATGATCTCAGCAACGACAGCCACTTCAACCATATTTCTCCTACTATTCTTGTTATCAGACTCTTCCTTTCCATGGGTTATGTCGATGAAAGAGTAAGATCCATACATACCTACATTTAGTAGATGCCTCTCATATGTTCTTTCTTTGACATTAGGTCCATCCCGAATCTGACCCTCATAGAATTCTCTATTCGGAAATCGACTTATAAAGGGATGCATCCTGTACTGGACATTAAGAAGGTGCTTCTCATGTCCTAATATTACCAGCCTCTCAAACAAACTCCTTCCAAATTTAGTATTCTCACATATCTAAGAGGGGTAAATTGAAAAACTACAGTTAGCTAGTATTGTAATAATTGGCTAGCACCGTAATAACTGATATTCATTAAGTTATAGTTATTTTTTATTAATTAATATTTTTCCAAGGAACCGACTTTGTTCTGTGGCAAATAATTAATATCCCAATCATTCAATAAGTAATAAATAGAGGAAAAAGGAAAAGGTTATTTTGAAGCAAGGATATGTCTTGCACATGTTAATTTTCTGATGCATGTAATTTTGTTCATATAAAATTTTATTGATGCATATAAATTAGTGGATGTAAAATTGGCATTATTTTTTTTTTTATTTTCGTTGCATATAGTTTCAAGGAAAAATACATGTTCTTTACTTTCTAAGTGAAAACACATGTATATGCATGGAACATTCAAAATTTTATTTTTGATAATAAAGAAAATTTCAAGCTCTCATACGTATTAATTAATTATTAGAGGAATGACTATAGAAGGTTAATTATAAAAATTGAAATGCGACCAAACCCTCAATGAGGAAAAAAAGCTATTTGAGCTCCAAACCTTGCTTTGAACCATTGCTGGAAGTTGTCGGTCATCCCCAATAAGGAAGGCATGCCTTAAGCCAGGAAGCTGTAAGGGAACAATAGATTCACATTCTTTCAACTGAGCAGCTTCATCAACTATCAGCAGTTCTAGAGGTTTCATTCCTTCCGTATGCATCTTACAAGAGCTCGAAGCAGTGCCAAAGACTAAACACGCATTGCTCAAGCAAAAGTTTCTGATTCCTTCATCTCCGAAGTCCGGAAGGGAGAACGAATCACGAAGGGCTCTTAGAATTTGAAGGCACTTAGTATCCTCTCGCAACTTAGCATAGTGCGCCGACCCGTTTTCAACATCGTTACCTCTAAGCAAGAGAAGAACTTTGATCATTTTCTTCACAACTTCCACGGAAATGAAAGCCGTTGGCAAATGGGTATACAAGTTTGGGATACAACTTGTGAGTTGCTTTTGTAGTGTATTGAATCTTTCAGCTACAAACTGTTCAAATTCAAAGCATTTTGTTTTCTTCTTTCGTATTGCCTGGTCAACAGACTTCATCAGCTGCCTTGTAATGGTACTATTTAATCTTTCTGCCAAAGCCCAAAACTTACTTTTCTGCTCTCTAACCTCATCACTGTCATCAATTTCCTCAACATGTCTTTCAAGGTACAAACGATACATTTTATGAGGGTCTTCTAGCAAGGAAATCATTAACTCAATACTTCTTTTCCAGCCAGATACTGGATTCAGACAGCTCTCAAGATGACCAACACGGTAATCAAGAAAAACATCAGCAATCTTATTACCACAATCATCGATATTCATTCTTTTCTTGTTACCGAATAAAATTATATCTCCCAATCCATAGGTATCGTATTCGAGGGAGTCCCTCACGAAGCTCATAAGTCGTGAGGTAACTCCTAATACTGCAATGTTAGTTGGAGCACAGGCTAGGGTTCTGCATTTCATTTTCAACAAGAAAAACAATAGGGAACCAACCGTTTTTGTCTTTCCAGTCCCAGGAGGTCCCCATATTAACTTTATGGTATTATGATGATGACACAACCCTGTAGCAATACAACTCAAGACAGCAGCTTCTTGGGAACCGTCTAACTTGAAACAGCGGAGAGCCTCTCTGAATGTTGTCAAGGCTACATCATTAGCTTCACAGAGTGTGCAACTGACGTTCACCTGAAAACAGTAATCCTGTAAGAGTTTGTTTACTTTTAGGAATTTTAAGCGCGCGTGTGTGTATGTTTGCGTTTGAGAGATCAGAAATAGATGGATGTGAAAAGATATGAAGCAATGATTAACGAGACACTCACGGTGGAATCAGCTTGCAGAACATTTTTTATAATTTTCATGTGCTCCCCTTCATAGTGTGCGTTCAATGCTCTCCATATACGCAAGTTCATTGTCAAATTTGTAAGATAAACAGCAAAAAGTTGCTCACTCTTTTTATCAGTTACTTTCTCTTTCATCTTGGCCTCTTCCTCATATTCTACCCCAAATTTCATCATGGGTAGAAGCTTTGAAGACATGATTTGAAATTTATGAGGATCACCATCTGCTAACCCTTGAACAAAGGCCACAAGGTAGGGTCTTCTAGGTCTATTTAGATCATTAGGGCATCTTGGTCTCACATCTGTCAAGGCAATGAGATCTCCCACCTCGGGCTTGTATAGACAATCATCTTTGTTGATTTTGCAGCGTTTGAATGAAATGTCATAGTATAGAGTTCTTGGAGACATAGAGTATTTACTGCGTTCAATAGAATATATTTCTCGTGTTGGTGCTCTAGAAATGCCCATTATGTTCGACAACAAATCAGCATGTGTTTCCTCAACAAGGGGCAACATGAATGACTTCAAGTAATGACTTGCCGTTGCGAATGTCGTTGGGATTACCCTAACCTGTCAAAGGTGCCACAAATCATCATGACAAAACAAGAGTTGTGAGCATTGAAGAACCTGTAATTGAGAAGTTGCTTGCTCTAGGTTGAAAACAAGAACAAGGAAGATCAAGAGAATTCAGTGATCAAGATATGAGTGATAAATGTGAAGGCATGATGACAATTGACATGCATGCTCTGCCAGGTTATGTGCGCCAATTTATCAAGATTCAAGACAAAGATACCTAGAGGAACAATCACTTGAAATAAGTTTAAGCAAGAAAATCAAGCATAGATGTGAAAAATTAACATTATCATTTTTTAAAGAGTCAAGTTCTAAACCTTGCAAGTGAAACCAGTGTCAAAGATTTATTTTTGTACTTGTAATATAAATTTAGGCCAGAATTGGAGTCCCCTGGATAACTGAAGTAAAAAGTAAAATAACAGATGGAGAGATTAATTTCTGACAGAGGGATGATGAAAATAGACAATTCATTATATATGGGACGGTTTATAGTATATAATTTTGAGTGATTCAAAGTTAAAGATGAGATGGTCATGAGTCAAACCTGGCCCTTGTAGAGATAACTGTTGAGTACATCAGAAAGAGACCATGAAAAAATCACTTCAACCAAGCTTTGATAATTATTCTCCTGATCTTTCCTCTTCACAATGCTAGTTGCCATTGATGTTCTTGGTAATTCTTCCTCTCTCTCTCTCTCTCTCTCTCTCTCTCTCTCTCTCTCTCTCTCTCTCTCTCTCCTGAAATGTCAAGGGTCAATAGAAAACCATCAACAAACACACACACACATACACACACTTGAGACAGAGGACGTAGGGAATTCAAAAATTAAGATGGAGACAGTACAATTAAGTGAATGTATGATCATACAGTAATATAGGAAGAATGTTGTACCTCAAAGTGACCAAGCTAGCTTAATTTACTCAGGATTCAAAAGCTCCACACCCCTTCTCTCCAATCACTTTTCAATTTTCATACTTTGATCAGGTAACAAAGTTGAGAGAGAGAGAGGAGACTCTGCCTTTTCATTTTCTTGGTTTAAAGAATACGAATAAGCCAATCACAATTTCCCAGGAAAGGCTATGTTCGTACGTACACTGCACTGCACCAAACAGCTAGACCTCCCTCCCACTAATGACGTGATTTAGGACACTACTATAAGTAATTCTTTTTCTTCTTAAAAATCACTACTGTCTATCAAGTAGTAGTACTAATTAGATTATTAAGTACACATGTCTTTCATTCAGATGTACATGTAATAAAATTGGAGAGAAGTATAACGGAAATAAACCAGATCCCTAGAACAATAAAATTTTCAAAATAAAATAGTGAAAATTAAAATAAAATGGAGAGAATAATACAATTTGCAATTTTTAACGACACTATTTATATATACAATTTTTAATTTTGATGCGACACTATTAGTAAAATTAATTTTTACTCATAAGAGGGTCCTCCTCTAGCTAGTCCATAAATGATCGGAACTTCTTTTGCAGGAGTCATAGATACTGAGTCGAACAAAGCCTTCGTCTCACATCTTAACCTTTAAAATTTTCAACCTCACAATTTATCCTAAACACCATTCTCTACCTCTTTAATTCTCTTTTTCTCCAAAAAAAAATTATTTGATTATAATTTTAGTTTAATTCTTACATTATTTTTTTAATAAGTTTTTTTTTCCCTTTCAAGTACCATTTCTTTGGACACGAGTATGGAAATACACTAATCTATAAAACCATTCCTACTTTTTGATTTTACATTATCTATAATGAAAGTGAATCTTATTCTTGGCATGGCTCACAAATTTGATTTTATATGATATTTGATTTTTGATAGGTTTCATCATTTTTCTCTCTATCTTTCTCCTTCTTTTTTACTTTAAACATTGCAAAATATCATAAAAAATTACTATAAATCAAACTTATAATCTAGATTTTAATCTCAACTTATAAATATTTTTAATTTTACCAATTTATTCTAAATATCATACTATTACAAAACTAACAAATAGCTACGAAAGAATCTACGATGAAAATGGTTCAGTCGCAATTAGCGACGGAAATCGATGCTAACTTGGTCAATTTCATCGCTATTATTATGAAGACTCGGGTCAAACAATGGTCAAATACTTATGCAAAGAATTTCGTCGTTGATTTTAATTTTGTCGTTGATTTTTTTGCGACGGCCCGTCGCAGATTGAATAGATTTCGTCGCTATATTTTTAAGTTTAGACAAAATTTGTTTGACTTCTCCCTTCCTCCGTATGCCATTATTCACTCTCCCCTCTCAATCTCTCGAATCCTCTCACCCCCACTCCTCTCAATCACTCGCTTCAATTCACTCTCTCTCTCAATCTCTCGCTCCATCTCAATCTCTTACTCCCTCCCCCTCTGAATGATGTATCCGAGCCCAAACGAGCCGAAAAAGTCGCAGTCTCGGAATGACGTGGAATTCGCATGGGACTTGGGAAACGGACCGAGGAATCGGACTCAGAACTCCTTTGGAGGAGTGCTGATGGACGATGGATTTTGGCCATCGGAGGTCGTTTAAGGGCCGAAAACGGCATTTTACTGTTTTCC
>JAOWAN010084915.1:0-10194 GCA_028566635.1 Lobelia cardinalis
GAGTCGCCGATTGCTTCGATCGATCGCCGATTGCCCTAGTTGTTCACTTGTTCGATCGATTTGAGGCAGCGATCGATCGATTTCTGGTCGCCTAATATCAGCCCAGGTATGCTATTTACTATCCTACCCCCAGCCTTCATATTTCTCCCCAAATATTAAGGGGCTTTTTAGGAATTTTTGACAACCCGCTATTTGACCCGCGATTTGGCCGCTATTCGCGCCGCTACGGCAAACCATCCCGCTATTGAAAACAAATAGCGGCCGACCCCGAATCCGCTCCGCTATCCCGGGATAGCGCCACTATTGGCCGCTATTGACTACTCTGGTCTGGTACACATTAATTAAACTCTTCCTTCATTTGTACCCATATTATCCCAACTATAGTGAATTACCGGCTGCTCACATGCCCTAAACAGCTTAGCTTCGGTGTTGTTTGTTTATTTTAAGTGCTTAATCTCAAAACAAGTTTGAATGTGTCTGAAGAATTAAGAAGCAGCATCTGAAAGCTGAAAGCGGAATCAGTAAAACTATTTGATTACTGAACTGAATAACTTATCTGAATTTTGTCTTTTGTCAATTTTAACCATGTGATAAAGATTGTTTGTTGTTTATAAGTACTAAATAGCGATATGAGTATATTCTCATTTTGAATAGAATGATTATAAGGTAAATAAAAATTTTAATAAATTTATTATTTATAATAAGTAATAAATTTATTCGATATAATAAATTTATTATTAACCTTTAATTAATTATTTCTATATAGCTACATAATTTATGTTTATCTTTAATTTTAATCTAATTTATTATTGAGACTATTATTTGGTTTATGTTTATTGTGTTTTAAATTCAAAAAAAAAAATTTTGTATAATTATCTAATAAATTACCGATCATACTTTAAATCAGACATGCTCTTACATTTATTTTGTTGATAAATTTCAAATTCTTACCTAATTTCAAAAATGTTATAAAAATAAAGTTCAAGAATTAAAAAAATTATAGTAAAAAAGTTTAGACAAAGTCATAGAATAAAAAAAAGGAAAAATACAAGAACAAAGTCATAGAACAAAGTCAAAGGGATAGAAAAGTCCAAAAAGAGCTTCAGAGGTGGGTTTTAACCATTCAGCCTTGATTTTAAGTCTGATTTGGCAAGATGAATTAAGTTGTATTCATATCTGAATTAGCAAATGGTCTTAATTCTAAATTGTCTAACCGAATCAGATGTAACCCCCTTTAAGATATTGAATAAATGCAAACAAACAACACCTTAGATGACGGAAGACATCTATTGTCCAAATTTTGGCCCTCACCTCCTCTCATTTGTATCTACTCCCCCCGTTCCAAAATAAGCGTCCCCTAATCCTTTTCTAGATGTTCCAAAATAAGTATCCTCTATGAAATCTTTCCTCGTACCCTTTTCAATCACACATCAATAAAGTCAAATTTTCTTCCTAAAACTACATGCAAGTCAATTGCATCACTTATTTTGGAATGGAGGGAGTATATTTTACCAAGAGTACCAACTTTTTCCACCTTCTTGAGTCTTGATCCCAACGTTACTCTTCAAACCTCTGATGCAATATCAGTTCAATGCTTTAGTTTCACAATCGTAAAATTTCAATAACACGAGCATACACAAGAGAAGGTACCTATAGGTCTGAAGGTTGATATACCCTCGCTGTAATTTTAAGGCGTTGATCACTGCATGTTATCAACGTAGCCATTATCCCTAATTTTACCCCTTCTTTTACACTCATTCTTGCTTTCATCCATATATTATTGCCTGAGCTAACTATTTAGTCAAAAACTCATACTAATCTCTAACCTAACACGACAGCATCCAACCCTACATTGGTAAATTATAACGTGACAACTTAAAAATTGAGGTAGGGCTTCGTTGTTATTTAAATCAAATGACCTCCTCCACGTTTTCATGCCACGCAAAAGTTTTATGGTAGAAGCTGATATCTCACTTCTTTCTGTCATGATCAACTCATTACAAATTCCGTTACAATGTGAATGTCCCTTTTCGTTACAATCATGTACAAGATAGGAAGTCACTTTGAGGTTCAAATAGTCATGTAGTATATATACAACATTATTCCCACCTACAACCTGTACTATATAAACACAATGATGCACACAGAGACACTCATGCTCAGTCAAATGCATATACACAAAACCAAAGCACTCGCAAACAAGAAAACACAAACACAACCACTCACGCACACAGACTAACACATATGAATTGAACTTTTTTCTGTCATGTGTCCTCTTAATATATTAATAGACAAACAAATTGGGAGATTATAAAAATGTTCTAGTTCGTTGAAAAGAAATGTCAAACATTTTGGGACGGCGTGAGCAAAATCTCCTACCAAAACATGTACCTCTATTTTCCACACGCACGTTTGAATTAAAAATTTTCTGTTAGTATATAGAAATGTATTACTGGAACATTGAAAATAAAGGACAAACATTTCGGGGCGGCGGGAGTAACATTTCCTACCTAAAAGCTAAAACAGCACATACCTCTATTCACACATACACATTCACTTTATCAAATCAAACAACAACATATAAGCAGGGGCGGAGCCGATTCTTTCAAGGAGGGGGCGAAAAAAAATGGATCGGATCCACAAAAAATCAAAATTAAGGGAAACTATCATAATAATTTATACAAAAAACTATCTCTATCGGTTCAATAATATCAGTATTATTTATGTGAACAAGACATGAAAAAACGTTAAATGACCATCGTACAACTAATTTATTTTAAATGAAATGAAAGGGCAAAATCATAAAGCACAAAAAGCATAATCGTTAGCATATGATACAAGCACACAATCGTACCCATACACGCATACACAGACATGTCCGACGGAGTGTATTCGGTCATATTTCCCTCAATACGGAGAAAGATTTCAAACATAACCGAACAGACCTACCTACAACAACATACATCACAGAAACAACTGACACGGACGCACATACAGATGCAACGGGAGAGTTGAGGGAGGGAAATTAGACCTGGGAGACGAACTGCTGGCCGGTCGGAGTAGAGAAGAAGGCAGCTAGGTCGGAAGTAAGCTTAATTTTGGGCCTGAAATCGGCCCGGGAGAAGTCGATCTCGCCGAAATATAACCCCAATACGTTCCCAATTTGACTTGTATCCGTCGATTTCTTCTTCATCTGGATCTCCTTTCCGTACATTTCTTCCGGTTCTCTTCTTTTTCGTTCTCTTTTGCCTCAGCTAGCTATGCTAGGGTGTTGCTATTTCTTCTCTTTGGGTTTTGGCGGGAGGAAATAGTAAAGCTAAAGTTTAAAGGTCGCGCACGTTAGAATGCCGCCACTAGCATGCGCATGTGGACTTTTATCTGAATTCGGGTCGACATTGCGCAAAACCCGACAAGTTGACGGGTGAGGTTATTGGACGGGTCCGAGGGGATGGGATGAGTTGGCATCGTTTCTGGATCAAGTTTCCGACATTTCTTTTCATTTGTTTCCTTTAGAATCATCTACATTCATGATTTAATTGCAAGCATTCTCTTTTTTTCATTTTATTTCATTTTTATATTATTATCATTAATAATTATAATTGTAGACTTTTTTTTTCTCTATTCATAATAAAAATTGAGTTTTTTTCTCTCTTACTCTTATCATATATCCTAATTCTAGTAAACATAAATTTAATATCTTCGTCGTCTGAATTTGATGGTAATTATGAAGAGTTTAAGATAAATATATTTTTATTTTTATTTTTTGAAGAATAAAGAAAGAATGAAAATTTTATGAAAGATGGTTGAGACGTGTAGCAATTCATTGATTAAAGTTAAATTTCACTTTCTTTGTGTTGTTTTTATTTAACTTTAATGTGTTGTTAATTTAAAACATTATTAAAGGTAAGTTCATACTGATATTTTTGTTGAGATGTTATGTAAATAATTATGAATTAACCATTACATATATATTAAAATTTAATTATTACAAACATTTAATTACTATAAATATTAAAAATATTAAAAATTAAATATTACAAATATTTAATTACTATAAATACTGAAATAAGCATTACAAACATTAAAATTTAACCATTACAAATATTTTAATTACTAAAAATAAAAATTTAAAAAAACATTATATATTCTTGAATTCTTCATCCAATCTGTTGTAGAGCTCCATATCATGTGTTGAGAATACTGATTTTTTCATCAATGTGTATAAAGTTTGAACCTCTGTTTCTGCTCCCTTTGTGCTTGTTTTTTTTTATGTGCTCGTTTATTTTCTTTCTTTTATTTCATAAATTCAAACATTTACTTATCGAGCTCAAATCGTTCAAGATGTATCTCACAATTATTGTAGTTAAAGTATCAATGGAATCGGTTTTACTTTGTACATCATCTTGAGAAGAATTAACTTGCTTATCTTTCTATTTTGATCTCTTGACACCTGCAGGACGAGCCTCGATTGTTGGCATGTTTGAGTTTGATTTCTTTGAGTTGTATCCGCTTTCCTAATCTTTCGCAGTCACCCCAACATGCACCTTGCCACTTGGGATATTGTTTAAAAGGATTTCAACAATGCTCCATTTGGAATTTGTGACCATCATGTGTTTTTGCTCATATTTCTCGAGCTTCACTGAAAGCAGTGTCCTCGTTCCAGCGCTCTTTCTTTTTCTCTGTGCTTCTTCGTAGACTCGACACAGTTATTAACTTGAAGGTTAATTCTTCTTCAACGTGCTTTGATTGACTCCTCGTTTCGTTTGTTGATAGTACTCGAATTTTCTTTTTGAACATTGTGAAATATTTGCATAATATTTGTCCAAAATTCACTCTTCTTTTGATCAGTTGATTTTTTCGTATTTTCACCATCTTCAAGAAAAGCGGAATATAAAGTTTTATCTTCGACTATAGTCCACATGATCTTTTCTTTTTCAACACTTGATTTTATGGCTCGATTGGGAGCAATTGTGGCATCCTCTTCTTGATCGTGATCTCCCAATCTTGAAATAACGATCCTGAACTTTCTAGATCACCAACAGGGATTTTCAGACATCTAATATATGGTTGAGATGATGTGAATTTTATTTTTGGGGAAGAAAATTAAATATTTTGGGATTGATAAGATTTGGAGAAGGAAATAAATTTGAATTCCTTTGAGACTGAAATAAATTGAGAGTGTTGTCAACATTTAGAATTTGTTGAGGTATAAAATATAATTCCCATAAGTGGGATAATTGATGAGAATGATTTAACAAATTTGGATAAAAAGGTATTTGGATATTTGGATTGAAATTTACAAGGATGGTGCTATTTATCGCCCTAAAGTCTATACTATCACTCATAATTTCGATAAAAATACCCTTAATATTTATCGCCCTAAATTTCTTACGCCCCCATTATTATATAATCACTTTAATACCTTAAATAGTTATTCATTTTAATATAAAGTATGCTTTACAAGAAAATTATAAACTAAATATCAAAATATTAAAATGAGAATGTAATAGTATAGCGGAAATAAAAAATTAGAGGCGATAAATAAAAGGATATTTTAGTAAAAATAGGGGTGACAATACAAAAATTTAGGAGCGGTAAATAGCAACCTAAAATTTACATTTGAATTTGATTGAAAGTGTTGAGTATTTTTGTTATTAAGATCATTTGGATCCATAAGTAAAAAAATAATAGGAGATGAAATGAAATGAACTAAGCAAAATTTAATATCAAAATTAGTATAAAATAAGAAAGAAAACAGATTTGAAGAAGGGGGGGCAAAATATAACAATTTTGGTCTCCTGACTATCTGTTTATAACTTGAATATTGGTTCGATCCCTTTTCATACCCCCTTGGAGCCCCCCAAAAAAAAAAAAAAACTTGAATATTAAACTTTTCAGTTAGCGAAAGAATTCCTTATATTCAGTCGGTTGAAAATCCTATCGAATCATACTTTGTGAAACAAGTTGCGCCTAGGTGGATGCATCTGGCTAAAATATGCCTCAAAAATCCAAGCTTCGGTCATTAGATAAGCTCTTAAATTATTTTATTTTGGAAAAAATTCACCAAAAGTTTATTTAATTATACATATTTTCACATTTTATGATAATTTTTTTTCTTTAATCCAGATCATTTCAGTTAATTTATTGAACAACATTATTCAATCATTTATTTTTCATTATTATTAGGGTGTTAAATCACATATTTTTAAGAGTAAAATCGTTCATTTTAATAGATTTATGCTTAGATTATGAATCTGATTTATTTGATATTTGATTTTTCTTATTTTTTCACTTTACATATCATAGGTCCTACTATTTTCTTTCTATCTCTCTCCTACTTTTTAACTTTACATATTAAATATTAAAATTAAATATCGTACAATATCATATTTGACCATTAAGTTTTTAAAGCTTTCGAACAATATCTTGTATAATAAATATCATAATTAATCAATACAAGTCACCAAATTTTTTGTTTATGAAAATTTAGCGTAAAAACTCGATAAAAGTTCCAAAACTTTGGAATTTCTTAAATATAAATCCAATAAGTATAGTAAATTAATCAAACTCAAAATTTTTGCTTAGAATTAAAAATATACTCTAGTACTCCCTCAATGCCAAAATGAAGGTCGCTTTTTTTTTTTTTTAATCAAGAACAAAAATTACGGACAAACCAACCATTCACCCATTCCGGCTCATAATCCAGGTTAGGGGTGGCAATTTATGACCCGATTAAATTCGTGAGTTTATAAATGTTTCAAAATTAACCTATTTAAGTGAGTTATAATCATTAAATTTGAATCTATTTGACAATAATTTACTAAATATATTTAAATTTATTGATCATCACAAACTTAAATAGGTTAATTTTATAAATTTTATAAATTCGCGGATTTAATCGAATCACAAATTGTCACCCCTAATCCAGGCAATTTGATGGGTGTAAGCGCACCCTTGGATACCTTCCTGGCGAGCAACCAAGAATTTCTTGCGATTATCAGGATTCTCAATTTCAATTAGTAATTTTTCTTTTTCTTTTTTTAAGTTGAGTGGGGGATGTCCCCAGGAGTCCCTACATAGATCCGCCACTGTTCCTCCTGCTGCCAATCTTCCTCTTCTTCAATAGATCCTAATATCTCTACGACTACGGCCTTGCGTTCTACCGGTTCACCGGAGATGAGATCATGTGAACCGCACTGCCTGATGCTGTTGACATTTTTAGTCAACACCAATGTATCATCCACCACCTGGAACAAGCTCACCTTCCTCGTCCTCACTGTCCTCGTCTTGTAATTTCCCTTAACCCTAATCAAATTCACAAGAAACTGCACCCCCTATGGTGCTGCAGAGGGGACAATTTACACGGGTTGGATGAGTTTGGATTGGTCTAAGGTTCAGCGCCCAAACCCGGCATGCACTTCAAGCAGCAGCCACCTTTGTGGCTTCTTCTTAACGATCTCTCATGGCATGCAAGGCTCGTCAGTCGGCCCCAACTCTCAATCAAATAAGGATACTTATATAAGGGAAATCTAATCAACCTCGATTTGTACAATCAAAAAACACAGGAGTACCATGGTAGACACAAACATAGCATCATCCGATGAAAGGAAACAATGCTTGCTCTTAGGAGGACTCAAACACCCATAAAGAATTAACATGCTTAGTCATTGTTACCGCGTCTACATATTTGTAGGACAAACAATGAACAAATGGTTAAAGAAAAAAAGCATAACGTGTTTATCACCCAGTAAAACAACCAAAGATTAGGTCATTGTCTCACAAACAGAAAAAGTATGGTTTTTACAGCCATCGTGGCTCCCAGCTAAGAAAACCAGAGCCTAATTTCATAAGACGCCTAATTAAATATACATACGCTACCAGAATAAATAGATCTGGACTTATGAGAGCTGTCACATTCTGACTCCCAAAAATCTTACAAGCTGAGGACTAGAAGAATATTCATAAGCTGTGCCAAATAGCTTAACTGGATGTCATAGTGGACTATAGATGGAAGGGAACCATATGAAGGAGTTCTAGTCTGTGCCTGGCATGGGGACCATCATGTGTGGAGCTTGCGACTGTTAGGTTTCAAGAAACATACGAAAATCAGTGAAAATTAACACTAAATTCAAAAACATGCTAGCTAGAATAGCATGATAGCGACAACTTTATCAAAGGCTAGTCAATTTCATCTCAACATAGTAATCCATGAAAAGATGAGAGGAGCAAGGTGGACTGCTGATATTCATTCGCACGATGAACTATCACTTATGAATATTAAATAAACAATCATTGCAGCATTACTTAAGTGATAACAGATAAAGGGAATTTGGAAAGTGATTTATAAGTGTTCTCTTGTCAATTCAACTGGCAAAGGGAAGAATATTTTTTTTTTAAAGATTGAAGGGAAGAATAATAATTTAAAAAAAAACAGGGAAACATGACGCACAAGCTGTCTATTTCTGTTAATGAATTATAATACTAGTAATAGAAAATGTTAATCAAAATGCTTTACCTCCTGTCCCAAAAAATGAGTGTCAAAATTTGTTTTGAGACGGAGGGAGTAGATTCTAAATCTTGGAATCTTTTCTCTATATATCCTTTCTAGCACACGCAAAATGGTGAGAGGAGGATCCAGTAAAGCAACAATTTCCATACTTAAAAATTCTCATTCAATGTGCACAGCTGCACCTTGACTAGCATACACTTGTCCAGAGCCCATATTGCATTTCAATAATCCAGACACCTAGGAACCAATCATGTCTTGAGAAAGTCCGTTATTAGGGGGAAATCTCTTGTTGTGAGCCAAAACCTACCTGTTCTATTGTTCCATACCCTCTCCTAATAGGTTGCACTGGATACCAAATACTGTCTAGTACAATGAGGATGCATACAGGCCTGGGTCTCCAGATAAAGAGGTATACAAATGAACTTATGGTAAATGTTCGCCTCCACCACCCCCCAGGCCCAAAAAGGTAAACATATAAAATATAATTAAAGTGAACAAAATTTCATCAAACAGTAAATGTCAAAGAAATCCAGATCAAAGTACTCATAACATCCATTTAAGATCAATACAAACTTGGCAAATATTCCCGGGCAGTCATTTGTCTCTATTGATCCATATGGTATTGGGTCAATCAAGACCTTGCGAAATTCGCTTCAACTTATTCTTTTCCTCTCCTAAGTTCTTTCTCTTTGATACCTTACACCCTTATGGGCCTTATCTAAATCTCACTCAGATAATGGGTTCACTCCTTCACATGACGGTCAAAGAAAAGTCCAAATTAATGATAAATGGAAATGCTTTATTTCAACCATTTAAGTTGGCGTAGACCGCTTCATAATCAGATGTGATGAAGGTTATAAAACATGCACACAAACACATCCATGAAGATAAGTTACTATCTGCAGATGGTCGCCATAAAGAAGTAAACAGAAAGAGTGGATGAAAACCTGACATACTAAAAAGATCTGAGCCACTTCCTTACATCTAGACAGCTCTATCATAAATTGAAACCAATACAAGCACCGGGGGGGGGGGGGGGGGTAATTAGTAAAAACACAATTTTGTCGTAGACCCAAACGATGGACCATTGATTCTACTGCTTTACAGTAATAACAAATAGCAAAAATAGGTGATGGAATCTCAATATATATATAATAACGAGAGAGGATAAAGTAGCCCTAAAATAGAAAGCATATCACTTGTTTTCTAACAAGACAAGACAAATGGTCCTCATTGTCCGATCTAACAGACATAATGTCCTACTGATAGCAACTGTAAGGCCTATCAGGCAACCTCCTGACTATTATTAGAGTTGCCAAGTCGTGAAAAGGCTGTCGATTTTCATTTTTTACTATTGACATACTCCATCCCAAAATGAGAGTCCTGCTTGAAGTGGCAAGTAGTTTTAAGAGAGCAATTGACTTCATAAATTTGTGGACACATCGTTTGGTTGAGGGTCGAGGAATAAATTGTGACAGTACTTTTTCTTTTAGCTCCAAAAAACACAAATTTAGGATGTGGACTCTTATTTTAAGACGCCCAAAAAAGGAATAGTGGGCACTTTTTACGGAACAGTGTCTAAAAGATTCCAACCAAAAATTCTAAATGACTTAGGGTCCGATCACGAATACGATATATGGTAATATTGAGTGATATGGTACTGTTTACAATATGAATATAAGATA
>JAOWAN010084946.1:0-10193 GCA_028566635.1 Lobelia cardinalis
GCTTTTTGTCAATACGTTTAAAGAAAAATGAATTTTCAAATGTTTCCCTATCAACGAAAAAGTCATTATACCTTCTTTTCAAGGAAGTTGATGGCCTCATGCTGTGTATAGACATTGTTGCTTGCACATTCCTGAAAATGGAAACAGTTAGCAAATTAGTAATTATCTAGTAAATTAAGTACTGTGTATTTAACTATCCTCAAGAAAATGAAAAATGTTAGAAGTAATGGGAATAATGGATTAGTATTGTATAGCATTTATGTCAAGGGGGCTTAGTGTAATATGTGTATATGGGTAGAAGTAGAGATGTAAGTGTAAAGTTTTCATTCTAAGAATTATAAAGAAAAGTTACTCCCTCTCTCTATCTCAGATTTACTTTCTCTCTCTAACCTATTTCTTGGGATAAATCTGACTTGGTATCAGAGTCGAGGTTAGAGAGCTACCCATGGAAATCTGAGAGCACCATCATACTCGGCACGAAAAATCTAGCCTGGCGTGAAAGTTTCAGCCTCATTGGAGCTCCGGCGACTTTTCGCCGGCCAAATTTTGTGGGCAGGCTCGCTTTTCCATGTTGATTTCAAATCTAATGTAGTTGTAGTGTTTCGGTGAGTTTTTGATGATGTTTTAGCTTTGGGACAGATCTGCGTACTAGAGGTATACCTCTTTTTCGTTTCGTTTTTCACTTATGCTCTTGGTTTTCTCATTGGGTTATGCTGTGAATGAAGTTTGTATAAGGATTACTTTGTGTGATCATTGATTTGGTTGATTTATCGTTGATTCATTTCGTTCCAGTTGTTATTGAGTTTGAATATTTGAGAGTGCTTCTAAATTGAGTTACCGTGGCCGAAGAAGTTAAGACCCATTCCAATAAAGCTAGTAGGGGAGCACATCTGAACCGAGGGCTTAGCTCGGTTAAATTAGATGGTACAAACTATCTAGCATGATCGAAAGCGTGTTTACTCTCTATTCATGCCCATAGAATGCGACAATTTATTAATGTCGACTCTAAACTACCCGAGAAAACCGACCCTAAGTTTGATAATTGGGTATCGGACAATGCCATTCAACACATGGCTCTATAACTCAATTGAACCTAATATCCAGAGAAGTTATTTGTTTGTCAAGACCGCTCATGTGATTTGGAGTTCAGTAGAAGAAATATACTCACATTTTGAAAAAATTTCTGAGATATATGAGATCAGGTTAAAGCTTAAGCAGATAGTTCAAGACGGCACGTCATTGACCGAGTATTTCTCTGAGCTTATCGTCTTATGGACCGAATTAGATCATTATCGTGTCTTTCGAGCGGAGAACCCAAAGGATGCTTAGGCTTATCATAGGATAGTTGATGAAGACACGGTGATTGATTTTCTTGGTGGCCTTGATAGTTATTATGATCCAATCAAGGCTGAATTGACCGATAGGGTTCCGCTTTGGGGGAGGAAACTCGACGACATGCTATGGGTTCTCATTCGGCTGATCGGTCTCCCCTTATTGCTACTCCCCTACCAGCTCCAGTCACATCCCCCTTTGTCGATAGGTGCCCACTTTTGAGTGACCATTGTCAGCGATCAGGGCACACCCGTGATAGGTGCTTCCTTCTGTATCCCCACCTTGGTGGTCGTGGTCGTGGCTGTGGCAGAGGTCGTGAATGGGGAAAACCGTGAGCTCAGTGCTCACCCAAACCTCCTACATCTGGTACGGACCCTATGGCAGTAGCATCAGTATCACGCAATTTGTTATCCGCTCCTTCCACTGCTTCCACCTCTTCTCACTTTGCCCACTCAGGTACAGCTTCCGCATTGACATATATATTCAGTCTTCTAGTTCCTAGATCATTGATTCCGGTGCTTCTGATCATATTACACATTCTTCTAGCTTGTTTAGCTCATATACATCCGAACAGCCTTCAGTTTGGATTATCGATAGATCCCTCTCACCTATTTTTGGGAAGGGCTCTATTTGTTGTTCTTCGAAATTAACCTTGAGCTCTGTATTGCATGTTCGGTCCTTTACCTCAAACCTTATATCTGTTAAGCATCTTATCGAGTCTCTAAATTGTTTCTGTGATATTTTTTCCATCTCATTGTGTTTTTCAGGAAATAGCGACCGATCAGATGATTGGTGGGGGTAAAGTTCGCAATGGATGATATGTCTTGGAGAGTGATTCTACATCTCCACCTATGGCTCATCAAGTATCTCCTAGCTCTACCTTAGAGTCTTTGCATTCATGAAAGAGTTTTTGTTAGTCATGATGTCACTTTTTGGGAGTCGACACCGTATTACTCTTCAAACTCATGTTCACCCCTTCAGGATGAGAATTTAGATAATGAATGAATGAACAAGGAGTCTCCTTCTTCTATTTCGGCTTGTGTATCTCAGAGGTCTCCTAAACAAGAGGAGAGGGATGAACCTCCTAATGTGGAGTCCGTTGGCAGACTTGATCGACAAGATTTGTTGAAATACTCCAGCAGACATGGCAATGCTACTTCACCGCCTCAATTGTCTGATCCGGATGTTAGTCTGCCCCCATTTGCTCCTTCCTCCCGAGTTGCTCCTTCCTCCGATGCAATCGGTAACTCTACTAATCTTAATCTTCCCATAGCTGTTAGAAAGGGTGTTAGAACATGCAATCGGCATCCTATTTCTAACTTTGTTTCTTATGACTATATTTCTCCTTCCTATCGTTCCTCTGTTTTCGCTTTGTCGTCTGTTTCTATTCCTCAGAGTTGGAAAGAGACAATACTTGATCCGAAGTGGAAGAGTGCTATGATTGAAGAGATGAATGCTTTGATAAAGAGTGGTACATGGGATCTCTTGACTCTTCCTTCGGGCAAGAAAACCGTTGGATGCAGGTGGGTATTCACAGTAAAGTATAAGCCAGATGGGTTAGTGAAATGGTATAAGGCAAGACTTGTTGCCAAGGGATACATGGGGATTGACTATCAGGAGACTTTGCTCCCGTTGCCAAAATAAACTCGATCCAGATTCTAATCTCATGTGCTGCAAATCTAGGATGGAATCTTCAGCACCAGGATGAGAAGAATGCGCAAAACTCATGCATACTTGGACTCACCCAAAATAAACGGGCCTTCTTGCATGGCAACTTAGAAGATGAGGTCTATACGAATGTTTCTCTTGATTCTCGTCTCACATCACAGCAGGCAAAGTGTGTAAGCTCAAGAAGACTTTGTATCGGCTGAAACAATCTCCTAGAGCTTGGTTCGAAAGATTTACGGTGTTATGATCAAATTCAGATTTAAGCAGAGTAATTCTGATTATACCATGTTTGTCAAGAGACAAGAGGGCAAGATCACATTATTGATTGTGTATGTCGATGACATTATTGTGACGGGTGATGATGAGGATGAGATCAGCTCAATCAAACAGAGGTTGGCGACTGAGGTTGAAGTCAAGGACTTGGGTTTGTTACGGTACTTTATTGGGATTGAGGTAGCCTAATGATCTCGTGGGATTTTTCTCTCTCAACGAAAGTATGTTCTTGATCTTCTATCTGATTCAGGAATGTTGGGAGGAATGTTGGGATGCAAACCAGCAGACTCGCATTTTGAAGCTAATCATAAGCTTCTTGGAGGTGTAGGCACCGAGGTTGATAAGAAGAGGTACCAACGGTTAGTTGGGAGACTTATATACCTTGCACATACGAGATCTGACATTGCCTATGTTGTTGGTGTGGTCAGTCAATACATGCATGATCCACGTGAGCCTCACATGGATGCGCTTTATCGCATCTTGAGATACTTGAAGGAAAAAAAGTGTGTTATATGAACCTCACTTATCTAGATATCTAAGGGTATTTTGATTCTGATTGGGCTGGTTCGTTGGACGATAGACAATCCACTTCTAGCTATTGCACCTTTGTTGGAGGAAACTTGGTAACTTGGCGCAGCAAGAAACAAGCTGTAGTTGTAACTTGGTAACTTGGCTATTGCACCTTTGTTGGAGGAAACTTGGTAACTTGGCTATTGCACCTTTGTTGGAGGAAACTTGGTAACTTGGTAACTTGGCGCAGCAAGAAACAAGCTGAGGCAGAGTATAGAGCTATGGCTTTAGGTGTGCGTGAGCTTATGTGGACTCGTTCTGTCGTTGCAGAACTAGGATTTCTACCGACTAAACCTATGAAGTTGCTTTGTGATAACAAAGCAGCTATATGCATTGCCCATGATCCGGTTCAACATGATCGGACGAAGAATATCGAGATTGATCGGCACTTTATTAAGGGGAAGATTTCTAGTGGTCTCCTTTTTACTCCTTATGTAAAGACCGACGATCAATTAGCCGATGTCTTAACTAAAGGTCTTAATAGTAAAGTCTTTATTCCCATTATAAGCAAGTTAGGCATGATAGATATCTTTGCTCCAACTTGAGGAGGAGTGTTAGAAGTAATGGGAATAATGGGTTAGTATTGTATAGCATTTATCTCAAGGGAGCTTAGTGTAATGTGTATATGGGTAGAAGTGTAATTGTAAAGTTTTCATTCTAAGAAATATACATAAAAGTTACTCCCTCTCTCTATCTCAGATCTACTTTCTCTCTCTAACCTATTTTTTGGGCTAAATCTGACAAACAAAACTAAGTGATCTAACTCATCAAATCAATTGACTGAGAGGTCAACAAATAGCACCATCAAAGCAACTAATTCACACTCTTAGAGACCAACAAATGGCTTCAACATGTTTTTACCTCTCTACTCTTAGGGACTGCTAAAATTTAGGGTTCATCTCAAAAGCAATTGACAATGAGGGAAGTAGTTCAGGATCTTTATTAATTGCTTGCAATGCTTGTTTATACCCAATGTGGGTTTAGTGCTTCATCATGGCCCCCTCATGCGCAACCGAACTCAAGGCTTACACCGTGGACTCTATGGACCGTGGTGGCGCTAAGCTAGAACATAGTGGGCCATTCGGCTCGCACTTGAGGGGGAGTTTAGCTTGATATACATCGTTGGGTATCTTTGAGGAATAAATCCGTGAAGTTGAATAAAAATGTTCATCATCAAGTTCACCACTTTTAGGCCAAAGGCAGCTCAAAGATACAAGTTCCGGTGAGGATTATCTTTTGTTATCAATAGGGCAAACATGTCCACAACTACAAATCGTCAAAAAGCTTCTAGAACCATCGGGTTCCCTCAAGTCACAAAGTTAGAGCAAAAGTAACTGTTAAATCTAGAGATGTGGTGAGAGTTTAACTCATATGTTTAGCTCGAATGAAAAGCAGAAGCCCACAAAGAAAAAGATAGGTATAAAAAGAATATGCTTGATTGAGAAGCCCAACTTCTTCAAAGGGTTGACATGTGTTAAAAGCATCGGTCAATAAATTGATGGACCTCACTAAAAATATGAAGGGTATACAAGAAGGATTACGCTAAGTCTCTCTCTAGAGATGGATTACACACGGAACTTTTCTTCATTTATTATCCTCGGGTTAAGAGTCTCACCTCAATAGATGGCACAAGCAGTGCACCATATCGAGGATCTCTTCCAAGCATCTGCACAACTTCTTGATCGGTCTCCATTCCCATGGCTTTCATGACCGCCATAATAGGAACCTATACAACAAAATAAACAAATAAAATATATATAGGTACATTTGTAGTTATATCATATTCTTACTTGGAAAATGAAACATAGAAACCAAGTTAGGTGATTCATATAGTGAAGCAGAAAGGAACAAAAAGTGAGATGACGACCTTGGTAGCAAATTGATTCAAAACCAAATATATTTTCTCTTTCTCCATTTTTATAACGGTTTTAGTTTTTATTGCGGCTGTGCTGCTCGTAACGGATGCCTGGACGCTGAAAGAAGAAAAAACTTATTAAAGGAAAACCACAACACCTCAAAGTAACCATGAATACCAATGCATGAACAGAATGAAAGCTACAGCCAGAAGTTTGTATGAGCTTAGAGTATCAAAATGTTGGTATAATGCCACTAACACTCCGGATTCTTCGGTCGATTCCTGAATACATCCCTATATTAAATAGATGACTCCATGTGCACACGAACTTCACAAGGCACTAGCTATAGTATATCAACAAATATGAGAAAAATATAAGGGAAGTAATAAATGATAATCACCTTCAAAAAAGTTAATCTCTCTTCGTTTATATCCAACCCACCATCAGCCACACTCCGCCATCGTCAAAGACCTATATACTCCCTCTGTTCCAATTAGGAGTCCAGTTTCCATTTATAAAGGTCAAGCTACGACTAAATAACCACAATTCAGCATATTTTTGGCACCTTTTAGGTATTAATAATAATGGACATATATTTATGAAATCTTTTCGTCAAAGTGTACTCAACCAAAAACAGTCAAAAGTGGCTCTTAACTCCGCATGTTCGTGCTTAGAGCCTTACCCAGCCAATCTCAAACCCGGATAAAGGAGGGTTGCGTTATCTAGCGAGACAGCCAACATAAACTTTGTCAAATCTCTGATGAACATGAATCCTAATCATTTTCTCACAAATGCTAGTAGGTCACCCATTTTATGTGACACCCCGCACCTCACTCAAGGTGTTGCAGTAGAGCTAGGGGCATCAAATGTCCACATAGGTGTAATTGATATTTAGCAAGGATGTTCGGTGCATTTGCCTCATGGTGCATGGAATAGGCTAGAGGCGCCAAGCCATCGTCCAAGTGTGGTAAAAACTAAGCAAGGGCGGAGTACAAACTTTACTAGGCTGAGACTAGCAACTCGGAAAATAGGAACCATATCGTGTAAAGGGATGGAGTTAGCAGAAACTATGGTTAGAAGAAAGATTAATATAGCGTGCCTACAAGGAAACAAAATGGACACGAGAGAAATCTAGAGAAATAAAAAATCCATGATTGAACTTTTATCATTCTGGAAAAGATAGAAAGAGAAATGGGATTGGCATAGTAAAAGAGAAGGATCTAAAAAGATGTTGTAACATTTACTATGAAAGGAGATAGAATCATACTTTTAAAATTAGCTTTAGGAGAAACAAATAATTTATGTAGTTAGTGCATATCTGCCGCAAGTGGGACTAGACCGACTTATTAAGGATCAATCCTGAGAGAACTTGGATGAATTAGTTCAAGGGATGCTTGAAAGCAAAAAACTATAGTATTAGATGACATTATTATGGTCATGAGGGAGAAGACCGCGTAGGGTGCGAGGGAGTGCACGGAGGATATGGTGTTGGTGATAGAAATAATAGAGGAATGGCTTTATTAGATTTTGCGGTCGCCGACGACATGGTGATAGCAAACCCTTGTTTTAAAAAGAGGGAAGAACATTTAGTAACTTTTAAAAGTGGATTAAATAAGAGTCTAATAGACTATTCTTTTAAGTAGAAAAGTTAATAGATTAACTGATAAAAATTGTTAGGTGATTCCGGGGGAGAGTCTAACTTCATAATATAGAAATATGGTGCATGATATCACTCTAAAGACAAACATACAACATAAAAAGGATGCTAAAAACCCAAGAACTAAGTGGTAGGGTCTAAAAGGACACAAACTAGGTTTATTTACAAAAAATATGATAAAAGATGCGATATGGAATATTGTGGATGCGGCCGACGAGATGTGAAATAAAATGTGTGAGGGCACTAAAACGGTGTCAAAAGACGTATGGGGCTAAGAGTAAAGCATTTGATAACTTGTATAACAAATCAGATACCAAAGAGGGGAAAAGGCTACATACAAACTTGCAAAATCAAGGGATAGATAAACCAAGGATTTCAACAAGCTAAAATGCATAAGGATGAAGACCGGCACGTTTTAGTCAAGGATGAAAAGATAAAAGATAGATGGAGTAAATATTTTGAGAAACTACTAAATGAGCAACATCTAGGAAATGTCGCGAACAACAAGGTAACACCAATAGGAAAAGTAGAGATATTACTTTCTTTCGTAGATTTAATGATAACGAGGTGAAGATTGTCATAAGAAAGATGAAAAACGAGAAAGCTTTAGGGACCCGATGGAATAGCTATTGTGGTATGAAAATGCCAAGGTGACGTAAGGGTGTCTACACTGGCTATGTTATTTAATCAAATTATGATGACAAAAAAATGTAAGATGAGTGAAGAAGGGGCATTATAGTACAAATATAGAAACATAAATGTAAAGTTCAAAGTTGCATGAATTATAGAGGTATCAAAACTACTAAGTCGCACAATAAAGCCTTGGGAGAGAATAACTGAAAGTAGAAAAGGAAGGAAGACCGGTATGGAAGAGTCAATTTTTGATTTTATGTCGGACGGATCAACAATAGAGGCTATCCACCTATTAAGGAGATTGATGGAATACTATTGGGAAGGAGAAAATGATCCACACCTATTAAGGAGATTGTCATAAGAAAGGAAAAACGAGAAAGCATTAGGGACCCGATGGAATAGCTATTGTGGTATGACGTAAGGGTGTCTACGCTGGTTATGTTATTTAATCAAATTATGATGACAAAAAAATGAAAGATGAGTGAAGAAGAGCATTATAGTACAAATATACAACATAAATGTAAAGTTCAAAGTTGCATGAATTATAGAGGTATCAAAACTACTAAGTCGCACAATAAAGCCTTGGGAGAGAATAACTGAAAGTAGAAAAAGAAGGAAGACAACGGTGACGGAGAGTCAATTTGTGATTTTATGTCGGATGAATCAACAATGGAGGCTATCCACCTGTTAAGGAGATTGATGGAACACTATTGGGAAGGAAAAAATGATCCACACATGGTGTTGACCTAGAGAAGGCATACAATAAAGTCCCTAGGGAGGTAATTTGGTCGATCCTAGAATAAGTGAGATACATCGAGGATATTAAAGATATGTTCGACAGGACATCGACGTTAGTTAGAAGCACGGGAGGATAGATATGCGAGTTTTCAATTACTATAGGACTAAACCAAGGATTAGCCTTAAGTCCAAATCATTTTGCCTCGGTAGTAGATGGACTAAATAGACATCTACGAGATGATATATATTGGTGCATGCTATTTGCCGATGACATTGTTCTTATCGATGAAACAAAGAACGAGGTTAATGCTAAGTCAGCAAAATAGAGAGATACTTTAGAAGTCGTAGGAGCAAAACACACTATATGGCTTGTCACTTTAGCATTAAGAGGACTTAGAGGAGTATTAGTAAAATGAAAGTTAAGTTAGATGGAGAAAATTCCTCCAAAAGAAATATTTTGGTACCTAGGATCAATCACAAAACAAGATGGAGAGATTGAAGAGGATGCCATGCATAGAATAAAATCGGGTTGGATGAAATGGAAGAGTGCTTCTCGAGTGTTATGTGATAAGCATATACCAGTAAAGCCAAAGGGAAAATTTTATAGGACAGCTCTTAGGCATGCACTATTGTACAAAATTGAGTGTTGGACTGTTATGAAGGAACATGCTAACAAGATGAGTGGTGCGAAAATGGGAATGCTTAGATGCATGTGTGGTAAAACATGAAGAGATGATTCGTAACGAACAAATAAAAAGGGCAAAAGTAACTCCTATAATAGAGAAAATGAGAGAATCGCCTAAGATGGTTCGGTCATGTACACCGTAGGCCCTTAGTGACCCAGAAAGTGTGATGATAAATCTTAATCAGGCTAGGGGTAAGGGCAGACCAAGGTTAACATGGACATTGGCAATACGGAAAGACATGAAAGATGTGATCTATATGGTAACTTAGCATTGAATCACGTGGAATAGCGGAGAAAGATTCATATAGCCAACGGCCAACCCCAAGTAATTGTGAATAAGGCTTTGTTGTTGTACTCAAAAGTAGCTCTTGTATGGAACGGAGGGGGTGTATAATATAAATGTGAATTGTGTCATATCCTCCAAATATTTCAATTTACCAGGCTAGATGGATTAACAACTAAAATTGGGTTATAAGCATGGTTATTTTCTGTGGGAGCATGAAATAATTTCTTCACCGAAGTAAATTTGGTTAAAACTAGTTCCTTAGATTCACAAAAGATTAATTCTTGGAGTTTCCAACCACAAGAAGTCCAATTATCAAAGTACATGTTCCAATTGTCATGATCACAAAATCACCGATACATGCCAGGAAAATGCTTGTTTAACTTCGTCATATTATCAATATCCTTTGAATGCATTCTCATAAGCAAAAAGGCCATCCAATGCATGAAACTCCTACCATTCCACAATAGAAGAAAGGATGATCTAATGACGTATAGA
>JAOWAN010084967.1:0-10191 GCA_028566635.1 Lobelia cardinalis
CTTACTCTTCAGGCAGGTACAGCCTTGTCGGATCCCAGTGAGTATCGTATGGTGGTTGGTAGTCTGCAGTATCTCTCTCTAACTAGACCGGATATTTCCTTTGCCGTCAATAAGTTGTCTCAATTTATGCATCATCCTACGACCGTTCATTGGACAACTGTGAAGTGCTTACTTTGTTATTTGTCTGGTACTATCACTCTTGGCATCTTATTGCGTCGCGGTACACCGATGTCACTGTATGCCTTCTCTGACTGGGCTGGAGACAAGGATGACTATACTTCTACTTCAGGGTATTTGGTTTACTTGGGTGGTAGTCCGATTTCGTGGAGTTCGAAGAAGCAACGAACTGTAGCACACTCCTCTACTGAAGTTGAGTATCGTGCTGTTGCTGCTGCTTCCGCTGAGTTGAGTTGGGTTTGTTCTCTTCTTTCTGAGTTAGGGGTCGTGGTGCCCAAGGTTCCTGTTATCTATTGCGATAACATTTGTGCTACTCACTTGTGTTCCAATCCCATATTTCACTCCAGGATGAAGCACATAGCCTTGGACTTCCATTTTATTCGTGAACAAGTCAAAAAGGGTACTCTTCGTGTTACGCATGTTTGTTCTGCCGATCAGCTGGCGGATGCGCTCACGAAGCCTCTCTCGCGTTCTACTTTTTTATCTCTTCGTGACAAGATTGGTGTCTCCTCTCGGAACACCATCTTGCGGGGGCGTGTAGGAGATAAGTAATTTAGTTTAGCATGATATTACCAAAATATCCTTCTAGGGTTCACATGTAAACTATATATACCCTAGTTTGAGATGAATGAAAGTAACGCAGCTTTAATTACTTCGATAGAGAACAGGCATGGCATGTTTCTTCGTCAAACCAAATGAACCCAAAACTGTGCATGCAGCGCAAAATGCTTAGATAACTTAAATCAATTCATATTGTTTGAACCCTAATTATCTGATGAAATATCAACACATTTGTATCTAATAGTCACTACAAAAGGTAATGACATTTTATAATTTCAGAAAAAGACATAAAGGCTGGTCAGGAACTTATCCAAATACACCGAATCAAAGAGAAATTCATGAAGAAAATACTCGAGCAATATACATGGTGTTGCCACCTAAAGTCAGAGATGTGGTCGCAGAGACCCTTTGGAGAAGGCCAACTGCATTTTCATCCTCTACATAGAAATTGGCAGAAACAATTGAGGGGAGGGTTCCAAAAGCAAAATCTAGAGTTATTTGGTCAAAGAGAAGAAGCCTCTCTAGATATGGGAGCATTCACAACAAGCTTGTGTTCTCCAATTTTTGATTGAGCAAATGAAATATACAACACTTTGGACAATGGATTCAGTCTTTAATTTTTTATCCCTTTGGAGAGAGAGTTGGGATCGGAGAAAAACAGATGTGAGAAAGTGATTTGGGCAATACCTGTTTACAGCTTTTCGAAGCGAGGACAATGGAGGCCTGGAAGGGTAGAGAATTTGCCGTAGTGTCGTAGCAAATAAAGAAGGGGAGAAGAGGAGAACCTGCAAAGAGAAGGGGAGACGAGGAAGAACGGCCCAGCGTTATTTTTTAGAAAAATATGTTAATTGTAAATTTTGTTATAATAGGATATTAATTACTAGAAATAACCACAGTTTGATTTGAGTTAAAACCGGGACAGATGGCATTATTTGGAAGGTGTGACACAAAGTGGCACACCAATGTGTGACAGAAGATTTGGAGCCCTTCATGTCTCATATGTGCTGATATCAAAGATGCAATCTCGAACATATTTGAAGCTATGATGAGAATGAAGATAGTAGGGAAGCATGGGGAAGAGTCATGTGATCTTGAAGATGTTAGGCAAGAAAACCTATGAAGTATTGCAACTAACAAGGAGGAAGAAAATCGATGGCTCCATTTTTAGAAGCTTCGAAATTAGGAGTCGAAATTCCACGAGAACAGTAAAATTGGCGACGATGAATGGTATCATCATATTCCTCTTTTTCTTCCATCTCCATTATTATTTTTCTTTCATTGTCTTAAAACATAAAACGGAAAAAACGTTCGATATTGTTTGGTTCCTTATTTTTTGATAGTCACGAGAGAACAGCAGAAAAAATGTGAAAAAGATTTGTTGATTTCCACTTCCAGTAAACATATATAGATTTTTTTATTGTAAACATATATAGAGATAGAGTGGCGAAGTAAGTTTAAAAAAGAAGAAAAAAAAGAAAAGGAGTCAACCGTCGAGGAAAAAGAAAGTGTCAAATTTGGTCCTTTAGTTTTTCATTACTGCAATCAACTCCTATAACTTACAGAGAAATACAAACAGTTCCTTGGTGAATTTTAAGCATGGAAATCTCCTCTTCCTGCTTGTGTTAGTTCATCCAGCAATCTAGTGGTTTCAAAAAGTGAAGTTGACCCCTCTAGTAACACAAACATTCAAAGATATAATTTGTCAACTCACCATTGATCGGAATAAATAATCAATGAAATTGTTTGTTTGTGTGGTCATAAATAATTGGGGATAATTGGTCTTAGCTATCTATGGAAGAGAAAGAGCCAATTGAACTTCTAATTGTCAAGCAAACTTCTAATTGTCAAGCAACATTGTGGAGAATCATGGGATCGAGGGTTATGGTCTTCGAGCTTATCATAGAGTTGTTGTTTAGACAAGTTAACTGAGAGCTATTTGGCAAATTTGATGAAAATGGTTACTAAAGTTGGAAAATCAAGACTAGTCGGAGATTCGATGTCTATTTAAATTCTATATCGAAGGCTAGCAGAAGAATAAATACTGTGGAAGATGCTATTATTGTGCTATTCAAAATTTGAGGAAAAACTTTTTCAATGAAGAAGAAAATATTGCAGGAATATTGTGAGATTTTATTACATTTATATTTTAAGAACTTATTTGTGGTAGCAGTTAGTTAGATGGTAGGAGTTGTTTATTTATGATACATTTTTATTTCTAAAATCATAGTTATTTAGAAATTCTAGTAGGCAACAGGTTGTTAGTTGCATATTTAAAGATTTCTAATTGTATTTGTTCAGGGAGTTGAATTTAAATAAAGAAAATATAATGTAAAACTTATCCGTTCTTTCGAAAATCTTCTCTATGGAGAAGAAACTAGGATTTTTTAACCTATATTCAGACCGTGATACAAATTCAGGTTGACTATATCATATCCCATTATATCGAATCTTTCGAATTTTGATAGAATTTGAAGGTGACCTCAATAGTGGTTAGTGTTATCTACAAATGATGCGTCAAAAAATTTGCATCAAAAGACAAATTGAAACATGTTCAAATGATTTTCGATTGGGAGAGCTATATGTTAGCTATCTACGGCGAGAATAAATGTAGAAGGTTTTTGTAAATTTTGTTCTCTTGCCTCTTCATTTTAGTTCCTACTGTCAGTACAGAACATGCTCTGAAATCCGAAAGGAAGTGAACCAGTTGTATCTATAAGTGCTATATTGGATTTGAATCTACTCCGCGCTTAAGAGAAGAATTGAAAACGAATAAAAAATAGTGAATTTGTGGAAATATTCCATCTTTTTCCCGAGGAAAACTTGTTGTAGAATAGAAAAAAGAATGCTTTTTGGCTAGAATACATCAAGTTCCTACTTTTTTTGATCCAGTTTATAAGTCCATAGAGTAAACTTATAGCGGCGAGTGGTGCATTGCTGTTTTCGACCTTAATGCTTTTTGTCTTTAGGTACTTGAATATTGCCTAATTGTTTCAGTGCATTTACAGTTATAGTCGAATTTTTGACTTTGCGAAAAATAAGAATCAAGATTTTCGCGAAGACCCACCAAAGTACGAAAGCCAGGATCAAAATCATTGACTTATAAAATTCTCTATCGAGCCATGAAAAAGAACCCTTATAATTAAATACCGTTACTGTATAGGTAGATCAGAACAAAATGGATTCAAAAACGCTGGAGAAATCTGATTATTATATGTGAGTTTGATGTTTTAAGATGATGAATAATATTGTAAACCATTCATTTCTTCGTAATTTTGTGCTTAGACTTTTCCACCGTAGCAATAGTTCAAGGTCGATATTAAAACTGTACACCTACAAATTTTCTCAACAACAAGAGCAATGTATATTTAAATGGAAACGACACAATTTTAAAAAAATATATATTTTATGGGTATTGTCTATATATGTCATATATTATATACAATTTCATCACAAAAATCACAACTTTTCTTCTTGTTGTTACGTTAAGCAAGGGAAGTTATTTATCTTTAGATATTTCATTCTAGGAAAATTCAATCAAGCAATGCACTTGCCAAAACACTACTACACAATTACACTATGCAACAATTTTTTTAGTTTACCTAATTTACCCCTCAATCGTAACATTCGAACACGGTACTAAATTGACATTTCTTGAGCATACCAAGAAGGAAGGACCTGAGAGGAACAAAATTTGAGATTGGGGACAGAAATGAAAACATATTTGGGGTTTTGCTGGAAAGTTCGGACGTGATAAGATTTGTTGGTCCCTTGAAGGGATTTTTATTTTTATTTCTGGGGGAATATTGTTGCTCAAATTTCATTCTGTCTAGGGTTCATCCAGCAAAGAGGGTAAAAAATGGGATCCAATTTCAAGATTCACCAAATGCACTTGCTGAATGTACAGGTGAGTGAATTTTCACTGATTCCAATCTCACCTGTGTTCAATTTCATCCCCAGTCCAAGAAGCGCTCCGCATTTGAGGGCTTCCATTAGAGCTTCTTCACCTGTTAATAAACTGCATTGTCTCTCCCTGTCATCGATGGCTGCAGAAGCTGCTCCAGTTTCTTTACCTGAATTCTCAGATGAACACTCGTTCGTGGTCTCTTATCTCATAAACTCATGTGGGTTGACTCCAGAAGTAGCACTTTCAAAAGCCAGGTTTGTTAAATTCAATACTCCAGAAAAACCAGACACTGTACTAGCATTTTTCAAAAGACGTGGCTTCACCAAAACACAGATTTCAAATATAATTGAAAGCTTCCCTCCGATCCTCACTTACAATCCAGGAAAGACCCTTTTACCAAGGCTAGAATTTTTGAGCTCTATAGGACTTTCTAGTGATGAGATCACTAATTTCGTAGATAAAGAACCAGAAATCTTGAGAAGGAGTTTGGTAAATGTTGTTATCCCAACTTTTAACACCCTGAGATATTTGTTGGGTTCGGATGATAAAGTTCTTGATGTGATCAGGCGGTTTCCTAAGATTTTATGTCATATATGTGAAAACGAAAATATTCAAATTCTGCTAGAAGTAGGTGTACCCCCATCTAACATTGTGGTAATGATGGCATATTATCGTAGATGGGTCAAGACTTCTGTGGATGACTATAGAAAGCTGGTGGGAAAAATCAAGGAAATGGGCTTTGACCCTTCCAGTATGAAGTTTCTATATGCAGTTCGAGCGTTGAGGTCCCTGGACAAATCCGGTTGGGACAGTAAAATGCAGGTCTTCAAGAGATACTGGTCTGATCGTCAGATTTTGCTGGCGTTTGAGAAATTTCCCTTGTTTATTATGCACTCTGAGGATAAATTTATGGAAGTAATGGATTTTCTTGTTAACAAGATGGGCGTAGAGGCAGCAACTGTCGCTAATTCGCCAGGAATCATTGCCATGAACATGGAGAAGAAGATTGTTCCTAGGTTTTTAATTTATCAAGCCTTGTTGGAGAAAGAATTGGTTAAGAACAGAAAGAAGCCCAAAATTATTAGTTGGTTGTTCTACTCAAAGAAACAGTTTTATGACAGGGTTATAAAGCTTTATATGGATGACGCTCCTGAGATCTTGTCACTATATCGGGAATGATAGATAGCTAATTTGTTAGATCCACCTGCACTCTTTTGAATAATTTGTTACTAGTGTTGTTTCATAGAGAATCTGAATAATGTTCATTGGAGAATTCATGATGTTTTTATTGTTCAGATCCATAGAGAGGATTTTGGAATATTTCAATATTAGACCGAGGATATTACTGTCAAATTAAGTGTTAAGACTAACCTTTATTTTTCTTTCTTTGATTGCTACAATTGAATTTTTTTATGGTGCACAATCAAGCGTTGAAAATGTTCCAAAAGTAGCAAGTTAAAAGTTTTAGGGCATAAAATTCGGACTTTTAAGTTTCCATAATTTAATTCTCACTTCGACCTAAGTTTGTGTTTCTATTTACTTCCAGGTTTCGAGCAGCAGTAGGAGGAATAAGAAGGAATTGTTGAGCCCTCTGTTTTCTATAATTAAGGAGGGTGACTAAAGCTACGATAACGCTAGAGAATGCTCCGACTTCACTCAATGAAGATTAAACCTAAGCCAACAAAAAGTTTATGGATGGTGCCAATAAGATGTCTCGAGTCTGCCTCAGTGTAGCTAAATAAACTCTCTAACGTGTCTCGGGTATGCCTCAAGATTGAATCAACTTTCGTGTTGGCTTTTAATGAGCCGTGCCAGATATTTAACAATGTATCTAGGACACATCTAAGGAGCTAGTTCAATGTTTGCAGCTTGGAGCATAAAGGAAATATCTATCTGAATCAACTGGTGGTCCCGCTGTTTGATGCCAAGTGCTGGTTGGGCAGAAACAAATGTTCCATAGTCTAAATTATATCATTTAAAGTACTCCTTTTTCATCCCTTAATGAGAGACATTCTTGTGCATATTGAGAAATGATTGTTCACGAGGTGAATTTAGTAATTTTCTTGAAAAGGGGACAGTCATTTTGGTACATGATTTTTTCCAAAAAGGATCACTCATATTTTGATTGGTAGTAAGTAGTGGAGGTGAAAGGTAAGGAAAGGAAAGGAAAGGAAAGGAAAAAGAACTGAAAAGCAATGCAGAGCTCTGTTACTTGATACGGTTCTTTGATAGAAAAGGTAATAGAAAAGGTAATCCCATATCTTGGAATAATGGGAACAATTCTGAAGGGCAAGGGATTAGGGATGGGAAGATGATCCCAATTCTGAGGACCAGAAACCCTAGTACTGCTGCCATAAAGTCATTGATTTTTCCTGCAGTGTATGCATGTTATAATGTGTCTGTTGCCCACTTCTGTTTTATGGTGCTGTGCCAAAATAGCTGGCAAGATTGAGCTGTGCATGGTGGAGAGGGTTAGGCACAAGATCTGCTGTAAATCAGATAGGAAAGTGTCTGCAAATTAGTCGCCATTTTAAGACATCTGTTCTGAAGAAGAGACAAGTAAACAGGATGCCAATGTAAGAACTATCTCTCGTGCCAAGAACTAAATAGGGCGAGCAAACAACTTTAATTTTGATGACTTGCTTCGGACTTCTTCAATGTTTGTATCCTTCCTTATTAAGTTGATTTTGAGTTTTTTTTTTTAGGTTTGTTTCAGGCCACGCTTCTGAGATTAAAGAAAATTGTGGCTGAACCGTACAATCTTAGTATGTATATTACCAAATATGTTGTGAGCTCTACATATTCTTCACACTTGTTTTTGTGGTACACAAACCTACTCGGACTTGTGGGTTCTTTTGGCATGGAAGTTATAATCTTTATTCAACTTTAAGGTTATCAACTATACTTGGGTGTCATATTCCAGTTGCTGGCTCTAATTGAAATGCTAAATTTTCATGTATTAGGTGTGTACTGTGCTCGTGGCTTTTGTATGTGTGCTGCTGCTGACCATAGGTATGGAAATAGTTGGCTTAAACCATAACAAAATTCCTAGAGAGTTTTGAAGCACAACTACTGATTGAACATCCAGTACCACTGCGTACAAAAGACTGTCATGTAGATTATAAAGTCTTGCATTCGCTTGGCATTTAATTTCTTTAGCTACGATCAAAATGACACTTTATCGAACCTTTTATTTAAAGAGTTTGTTGTGTTGGTGTGAAAGCATGATATACATATTAATGTGACTCTCTCTAATAGCTTAAGCTTTTAGATGAGTTGGTTACTTAACATAGTATTAGAGCTCTAGGTTTGGCAAGCACTTGAGTTCAAATCTTCCCGCCTGTATTGTCCCTCTACCTCTCCATGATGCACGTGGAGGGTAGTGTTAAAGAATGATAAGCATATTAAGGTAACTGTCTAATAGCTTACTCTTTAAGACGAGTTGATTACTTATCAGTTGCCTTAGTCCTTGGATGAACCTTCTACATATGAGAAAATTATTATGGTTGAGATGAACAAAAAGACGTCAATGCTGGCAGCGGCATGGCAAGACCATCTGTACTTGCAGCTTCTGTGAATACCATTGCTATCTCGCTCCCGCTCGTTGTGTCTGTCTTTGTCCATGTCTGTCTCTGGTCCCTCAATCTCCCTCCTTACCTTTTATACAAGTTTGTGAATTGCAGCCTCCACTAGTGCAGGCTTCTTATAGCTCCAAAAGACCAGATTCTCAATTTCCTATTCTGAAACAAGGTTAAGTTGACTTCTCTCCCCCTATCTCTTATGATCTTTCGTGGGATATTTTTGTGAGTTGAACAGCCCCCACTAATCCATTTTTGTTGTTTTTTTTTTACTTCCAGTTTTGATGGTTGATCATCTTCACTAATCCACTCTTTGTTGGGTAAGTTGACTCACCAATATTTGCATCTCCAAAAGAATTGCACATCGGGATCTAATTTTCCAGTAAATCCTTTTCCAGGCTTGAACCTTGAGAATAGAATAGGAAGGATTGCATTTGGAGTCTTTTCTGGGATTTAGGAGGCTAGAAATCTAGGAAAATGGTAAGAGGATTCTTGGACTTCACATCTCAAGTATAGACTGCAACACCCCACATTTCTGTATCGGAAAGATATGGCTTTTGTATGGTTTGTTAGTGGTCTTTATTAGTTCTTGGCATCAAATCATCCCTAGGTCATCTTGTGTGATGGGCATCTTGGTTCAAGATGCTAGGGCTAGGTGGCGCAGGCGAAGGATTGAGGACAACCTTGCATATGCATGTTATGTGTTCACAGAGAAAAGTTTTTGCTACCTATTCTTCCTTTTCAGTTATCGGTTATCAGAACGATCTAGTTTCAGTCATGCCATGAACAGATTGGCACCCTCGAACATACTCATTTGTGTTTCCTTTTCTTTTCAAGAAGTTGCCGTACCTCATCTCATTTCTGAGGTAAAGCGAAATCTTGTTGTTTTAAGTTTTAGTTGCAGCTGCACCTAGTAATTAGAAATAGCAAATCACTGGAGTCCTAGTTGTTGATCACCTCAATTCTCTAGGTTAACAAAATATGTAGTCATTGTTGCATATGCTAACTTAATGCACTGTGCTGCTTGACACCGTTGACTGCAGAGAGGCGTGGTACATAGACCAAGGAACACCTGGGATACTTCGAAATGGCATTCGATAATTGTTTTTCAACTTCCATGGGCATCTAATTACACTCGGTTCATACCTCTCATCGTCATGGGAACAATACATTTTCTTCTGTAATTGGCATTTGTGATCATGGCTTGTGCCAGTGTGCTGCTACTGCTCACATGTATTGACGCGCGTGTGTGTGTGTGTGTGTGTGTGTGTGTGTGTGTGTGTGCACGCAGATGTGATTAAACCATAGCCATAAATATTTTTGAAACACAACTGGATGAACATGTGAAGCTGGAAGAGCAAAACTACAAAAGTATACATATTTGAACCTTCTATTCTTAGGCTATTTGAAGTTATCCACCACAGCCTGCAGCACAGCCAGCAGCACAAGCGCTACCACCGCATGCATAAGTGTCTGTAGTATCTCTGTCCTTAGATGTACCTTCTGCACAGTAGAAGATTATTATGGCTAAGACGAGCAAAAACATCACCAGAACTGCCCACAAGCCTAGAAAAGCTTCAATGGCAGCAGTAGCACCAAGAAAATCTGCAGTCGCAGCCTCTTTGAACACCCTTGCCATCAGTAGATCCCTCAATCACTCTGTCTCTGTTTCCTTCTTTCCCTCCTAAATAAGATTCTGGTCCTAATATGTGAATTGCAGCCCCCACTTGTGCAGGCTTCTTAATAAGCCCAAAAGCCAGATTCTATTATCATACCCTCTTCTGATAAAAGGGTCAAGTTGACTTCAATTCTCTCTCTCAGAGGATCTTATGTGGGATTCTTTTTTGTGAGTTGAGCAGCCCCCACTAATCCATGGTACTTGTATTCTCACTACCACTTTTGATGGTTGAGTCACTCTCACTCTCACTCTCTCTCTCTCTCTCTCTCTCTCTCTCTCTCTCTCACTCTCAC
>JAOWAN010084978.1:0-10189 GCA_028566635.1 Lobelia cardinalis
AGAGAGAGAGAGAGAGAGAGAGAGAGAGAGAGAGAGAGAGAGAGAGAGAGAGAGAGAGAGAGAGAGAGAAGGTTGGGCACACTAAAAGTGAAATGTTTAGCTACATGCCACAAAAAGGAAAAACAGACAAGGAATCACAGAGAAACATCCTCAGCACCTTAAACAATGAACATATTTCTTTTGCTGGTTGAAAGGACGTTGGTTAACATCACTGTACAATGCTCAATACACTTGGTAACAATTTTCAAATATTTAACTGCCTAGAAACAGAATAATGGAGGTTTTTCCTCTTACTTGTACCTAGTAGGGCCTCTTACTGATACCAAGTGAAGATCTAGACTGATCACAGAGAATTGTTAGATGACAACGATCCCAAATATGCACAGAGTTTGGTAGTGGATTGATTAGTAGACTAGCAGCCGTTAGTGTGGCTATTCGGCATTAGTGCTCTAAAATGATAGCAATAAACTGAAGTCATACTCTTGATTTTAATTATCATGCTGAATGGATCCATTTCAGGATTGTTGTATTGTTCTGTAAGATTTTAAAATGAAAAAGCATACCGTCATTTACTTTGGACCAATTTACAATGCCTATTTCCATTCAAGTTAAAAGTACCTTTTATTACTGATGGATAAATTTGTGCCACACAAGTTGAAGAAGTGCTATGCCTAGATATCTATGCGCAGTGCTTGTCATGGCATAAAATGGTCCGACAAAACCTTTCCCTAAGATCTTGAAGGATGAGATAGCGATAACAGCAAAAACAGAAGATTCCGGGTGGAAAGTGAGTTTTTGGTTTTTGGGTTGATTTTGGTAATGATTAAAGAGAAAGTAGAAGAAAGATAGAGAGAAAGATTGTGGGACCCATTAGAGAGAAACAACAAAAAGCCCAAAATCCTCCTAAAAAACCCAAAACGCAATCCTAACCTTAATACTTTCCGCACCCGTAACTTTGCAACAACTTACTCCGTTGTTAATCTTCAGTCAAATGAAAAGCACCCTATGAAGAAAAGATAACCCGAATTGCCGAATATCGGACAGCATACCATTCAAAATAAGTTACTTCACAAACTGAAAGCGTTTCATGAGTTTAAACTAATAAGCATTAGAACAAAAAAGGAAACTTTTTGTGCCAAGCACTGGTAGAGGTAAGAATTTCCAACAACTTTTCAATTATATAGACTATTTCATACTGAAAATCTGTAACCATAACCACCCCTCATAATTAAGCTCACGTTTTGAGAAATAAAAATATATTTGAAATGAAATTTGGCAAGGGAGTGCATCTCATGTACATTAGTTCTATACAAGGACCAGAATCCTGAGAAAATCTTAGGCACTAAACAGAGAAAATAGAACTAGGTCAACTGACACCTAGAAACCTATATACTGGAAACACCAACAAGAATTTGGAAAAACAAAATCCGAAAAAAGTCGCAGAAGTATCCACAAACTCCAGCAAAGACTTGATCATCCACAATACGGAGCAACTTAAGCTTAAAGTTCTTTCTTCAACCATAAAATTGGCATCTCAGCTTCATTAAAACTATAATGATTTCTTTCATTCGATATGCACCATATGGGACATGAGGGAGCAACTCACCATATCTGATTGTTGGATTTAATAATCTGACATTGTGACTAAATGGAATGCAAGGCTTCAACACTCCTAGGCCTTAACCAAGCCAGCCGAAAAGCCAAATAGCAAATTTCAGAACTCCCTAAGAATTGGGAATGTATCAAAAGGTCAAAATATGATAAGGAGATTCACCATCCCTTTTGCTTATACAACAGCAATTAACAAATAAATCAAGCCTTCTCCTCAAATTGTCACATGGGAATTGTTTCTGACGCAAATGACTAAACAAAGAAAAAAACCGTTTTTCTAGGTGCTTTTGATTTCTAAATCTCATTCCAAGGGACTAAGCTTATCCCCATAGGCATCATTGCACTACAAAAGGATATAGGCGACAACAAGTGATCCTTCTGAAGCTTCCGTTGCAGCATGTGACCACTTTTACAAGCTCCAATCTCATACAAAGAATCCATAAATTGTTGCACGATTATTGCTTTAAGTCCTGAAAGTCCCTCCCCATACATGAGTCCTGTCTTACCTATCATTTGGACATAAAGCATAATGCTGAAGCTTATTTGTTTCTAGCGATCTGAAACAGATTAGGGAACCGTATGTTAGTGGCAACCTTCCACACCAAGGACCTCACCAAATCTGACCCCCATACCATCGCAATTGCAATTGTTATAAACTTACAGAAACCGGCCAACCTTGAGTAATGAATTTCCAGATACACACCACCATAAGACATCACTAAATATTCTTCAATCTTCCTTACATGCCGAATTAAGCGATATAATTCAATAGAAAGTTTCAAGTTCCTCAAGGCTCTATTTGATTCGACTAACATCCAAGGCAACAAATATAAAAGAGAAACAAAACTTTTCTAGAAAATAAGACAGTTTTGGTAAAGGTAATCACATTTGACACTTAATATTATCATCACAAATGAAAGAATGAGCTTTGCAGAAATAAGAATTGGTGCCTTTGCTTGAAGCTGCATTTAATTATATTTTCATTCCCTCAAGTTAATCATGGACTAAAACCAAACATGGGAAACAAAGAGTAGCTAGAACTAATACTTTAAATGGCCAAAATTTCAACTAAACGTGTCACAACCCAGCTTTGGCCCGACATGGACTCCAAGATCATGACGCTAAAACACACGTTTCCTACATATGCAAATCCTTATGTAACGTACACGGTTGATTTAGGGTCAGATCACGAATCCAACATTTTCCTATATCATAATATCACTTACATCATACATATCACATATATCTCCAATATCACACCCAAATATTATCCAATATCATATAACAATATCAAACACTTTCCATCTATTACCCCTATACCTGTACAGTCTCATAAATCAATTCAAACCTTTCACATCACATTCTCTCTCCTCTTTCTTCAATTCTCTCCTCACATTCTCTCTCCTCTTTCCTCAATTCTCTCCTCACATTCAGACCTTTCACATCACATTTTCTCTCCTCACATCACATTCAAATCATTCACATCATGGGGACAATTTAGTCTTTTATTTCATAAACTCATATCACCTCATATTCATATTGTGAACAGTACCATATCACTCAATATTACCGCATATAGTACTCGTGATTCAAAAAATTTAAATGTTATTTATGTAACTTTCCAACGGCACTGCAAACTTTAAAGCGAGAGGCGGGCTAGAGGTTCTTTCTAATTTGTAATGCGAAAGGCGAGGCGAGAGGTGGGCAAACGAAAGGAAAGCGAGGCAGCATTAATGGGAGGAAAATAAGGATTTGTAATTAATAGTAAATCTCAAAACATGTTTAAAATGATGATAAATGTTGAATCAAAGTTCACCTACAGTATCAATAACAGAAATTCTTACATCCAAAATTACAGTTCTATGGCAAAAGAGAAGCTTAGTACAAACTTTGAGCAAGGAAATAAATAATCATGCAAGAAAATGAATCAAAGTTAGACATCACCAAACTTAGCTAGAAACTCATAATGTTTGCAACACAACTTCTGATTACATTTTAAAGGCACGAGGACGAAGGCAACCAAATCTGACAAAACTATCCAGAACGGCGAAATCTTCCGATTCGATCCAATCAGATATAACTACTGTCTTGATTTTTTCCGAATGTGTCTTGATTTTATCAGGCTCAAAATGATTTAACTCGCCAGAACACCCCATGGCACAAAGGCGAGCGCCTCACCCCTTGCATGTGAGGAATCCAAGGCCCAAATAGGATAGCATCAGCACGCCTTGACACTTTATGGCGATAGACCCCTCTGAGGCAGAAAAAGGCAAGGGAGAGTGAGCGCCTTTAATGAAAGTACCACGGCACTCAAGGTTGTTCGTAAGATCTGCTACATACTAAAAGGTGTGTTCACCCGTCCAATTTTTTAAACATTGTTTGAAAAACAAACCAAAACCACAAGTTTTTTAAACAAAAGTTTTCTCTCTCTACCTATTATTTTTACATACCCCTATATCACCTTTATATACTATCAAACATCACATCAAATCACAACTATCACCCTCTCTCTCTTTCTCTCTCCATCACTATCATGTAATTTTTTCAAATTTAAAGGGCAAAATTGTAAAACTCTTACAAAACCAAAACCAACACAAACAAAAATAAAATATATCAAAAAACTCCACGTCCAAACGCATCCTAATAATACCTGCTATCCGTCTCGTCATGTACCGGAGCTAATATGTTAGCGTGAAGTGTTGGTCAAAACAGCAGGCTCTGACCCATCTACTTACTCAATGACCTTGGATGTATCACTCTCATCTGATAATGGGTCCTCTTCATAAAGCTTCCCATGGCTACAAGCAAGTCCTGCCTAAAAATATTATTTGACCTCGGTTAGCAGTCTTTTAGTGCTTGCTTGTTCTCACTAATCTCACAACATCGTACTTCGATTTTGAGTATACCTACCATCTCATTCTCGAACCTCCACAAAAGTTGGTCTTCCATTTTTCTAAAACAACCACTAACTGCAGTGACCTCCATTTATGAGCTCTGAGCTGTCCATGCATATTCCTCATCCTCATTAAACTTGGCGCATAGCCATGATATGCAATGAGCCAATTCATCCCTTGCAGCCCTCAGAGATCGATGGGGTAATCTGCCAGTTAAATGATTATATTTGCCAGCAAAATCATCCCGGAAAGGCCAACCTGGCAGACGCCGTAAGTCATAGAACTTGTCACTATAGGAAGACATTAGCCAGTGGAATCGAAGGAAGGAAGGCATGGAGTTCTAATTTGAGTTCAATCATTGATTTTGTAAGGAATTAAGGAAGCATAGTCATTTGTTTCCGAATTGAACAAAATTGCGAGTGGATTAGTGGAAAGAAAAGAGTCCAACTTCAGTATTCGGGCAGGCGGAATGTTCATTTTCAGGAATCGAGTTTGTGGCCCTACTGAATTGAACTTGAAGCTAGTTATCTAGTTACAGAAGTGACACCATTGAAGTGGGAAATTCTAAAACAAACACACAAATTGGTATTAGAACGATAGTTATTATATGCAGGGTTCTTGGCTTTATTTAACAATTGAATGTTAAGAGAATTATGTATTGTTAAAGAAACTGGCCACATGTTTTATTTACTTATTTTCATAGGACCAATGGTGAAGTACAAGCAAGAAGCCACAGTTACATCTTAAACCCATGCAGAATAACCTAACAATTAACAGGAATAGATAAGACCCAGGGAAAGTTTTATGCATCTTTGAGAACTGCAAAGGATAATTCGCACGACACATAACTTGGCTGTGAGCTAGCCATAACGAGGCAAAAGAATATGCATAGACATCTCAAGCTCTAACAAGAGAGTTTACTATATAACGCAGGCGCGATAGCGCGAGATCGTACGTCGATACATATCGAAGCCCATGCTTCTTAGGGTCCAACAATAGGAAAACACAGATAGAAAGATGTATGTCCAGCAAATGTTCTCAAAGGAACATGATAAACAAGGAAATTTTATTAATACTCGAGTATACAATTGCTGAATACCACCAGGGAGAGGAAAGACAGTTAAGAACAGAAGAGGAATTTATAGGCCTAAAAAGTGACAGAACTCGTGAACTTAAAGGACTGACTTTCAGACTACTAAGACTTGGAAAAACCCAAAAGACACAGACTGCTGGACCTCTAGAAGAATACAATGCATTGTAAATTAAAGAAGCTTCTAGATTTGAAAAGAAAATGAGCTTATTACAGAAAACTCTAGCAAATTCGATATTCTGCTGCGTCACTATAGTTCGTGATCATCTAAGAGCAATGATAAACCAACTTCAAAACGACTCTTACTACAGAAACACTAGGAGAGTGCTAATTGAGGCAAAAGATTGTTTTTTAGGCAGAGGAGACCCATCATTGGATGAGAGTGATCCATCTTTGGCTGTTGATTAGGTATATGAGTTAGACTGGCAATGGGGTACTTTTGTTATTCGAATTGAGTCTATTCTTTTGGCTGACATCTTCTGACATACATAGTAGGTCTAACTGACATACGGCAAAACGGGTCACAAGATAGGTTGTGTATCTCAATAAGAACCTTTGCGATCTTAGTGTCGTACTACTTGTGGTACTTCTGTTAAGAGTGTTTTGAACTCCTAGTGCCGTTATAAAGTTAATCAAATAAGGTTTTAACAGTTTTAAGGGTGTAGCTGTAGCTTCATATAAGATAATGTAAAAAAATTGTACTTTATACAAGGATCTGTATGAATTGGAATGTGCATATTGGCATCATGACTTGGATTTCACGTTGGGCCCCGAGAAAAGGGATCACAATACAGTTAACAGCCATCTTTAAAGATTTGGTAGAAAGTGCTATTTCTTAAGGTCATTAAAAATGAGTCCCATCCGGTGCAAGATAATTAGGAAGTTAATGCTGCTCATGCAAGACTTCCGCAAAGGAACGACTTTCCCAAATATTTCAAGGCAAGATCCATATAACCGCGCATATTAAGTTCAATCAATGTGTTCCTTAAGCATTTTGCAATTCTATGTTCTGGATTGTGATTAAAATTCAAGCATCTTATGCTTAAGCACGAGCACCAAAGTCATTCAAAGGGCTCCATTCATTGATAAAGTTCAATCAATGTGTTCCTTAAATGAGGATTCTTCAAATGCTAAAGGAGGGAGTATGGATCAAACTAGAAAATGCCTGTGACTAGGTCACGGAGCCAGAAAAAAAATCAAATTAAATATTTTTAAATAATATATCGTTTATAAGAAAAATATAAGAAATATTTGTGTTCAAGAGTACGGAGTAAAAAAATAATCAAAAATAAAAACAACTTAATTTAATACTCTTAAATAATATTATATTTATATAAAAATATTAATTATATTTAAAGAATGATAAATTAAAATTTATTATTTTTAGTAATTTAAATAATATAAAATTAATTAAATAAAATCATTAAACACACATTCTCTCTCATCCACGCACAACACCACACACATTCTCTCTCACCCACAACCCCATACACACTTTTTCACCGTTAGATGAAAAATTATTAAATTGTTAGGATTAAGAGAGAATTGTTTATATTCATCGAGTCACATCACTAACCTTAACTTATACTATAGATAATTACTCCATTCACTCTGCTCAAAGAGTGATGTTTACCGTTTATTGTCAGAAAAGGGTATTGATTCAAAACTGCTTATAAGAAAGAATCTATAAAATATTGCTCTTCCATTAGTATTTCAAAATAAGAAAAACTATTTAAACCCTTAAACCCCAAGAATGCCTAAGAAAATCCATTTTGAACCTTACTCATTGACAAGACCAGAGGGAGTAGTTTTGCAAAGAAAAGATATTTCTTTCACCACTACGTTCCAACAATTTCAAACTAGATGTGCACTGAATTCACTGATGAAAGAATCAATCGGCTAAAAGAAAGAACTCAAACAAACAAACAAACAAAAATTAAAAAATGCAGTCCCCTCTTATATCAACATACAAAAAAGTACACAAACATTTTTAACCCAAGAAAAAATTATTTCATTCACCACCAAGTTGCCAATAATTCCTAACAAGATGTACACCAAATTCAGTAATGAATAACAAAAGGAACACACCCCCCCCCCCCAACACCAAAATTCACAAGTTCAGTAACATACCCAATTGTTATTAACCCACAAAAAGAATGCGAAAAACAAAATAGTACTCCATCCGTCCTAAATGAGTGTCTTGTTTCATAATTGAAAAATCAAACTAACTTATCATTAAAAATTGTTTTAACATATAATTTTTGTGCTTATATTCTAAAATTCCAAGCTTTATGAAAGAATAACTATCACTAACAATTTTATAACAACGAAACAACAGGTTAATATTATCATGAATAATTGATCAAATTTTAATTAAGTTTACGGGAAAAAAAAAAGTGAAAAAAGGACAACTATTCGGATCGAGGGAGTAGCATAGAGAAAAGGTTACCACGAACAGGGGAAGGCCAAGATCGACCTTCGACACGCTTGATGCCATGAACAAGTAAAGAAGCCCATGGTTGATGCATTGTTAGACATGGGTTTCTGTATTTTCCGCTGCTTCTACTCCCCATCTCTCGCTCACTGCTACACCTTTGAGTTTGAGGTTTGCTAGGTGGGGAGATTAATCAGGTTACAAACTTTTTGGGTTTTGCCGTAAAAGGAGTTTCCTCGGATTTCTAAACCGGGAAGTGGGGTGGATTCCATAATACACAAGAAAATGCCGGTCCGCGAGCCAAAAAATAAAATTAAATAGTTTTAACTAATAGATCCTTTATTTTAAAAAAAAAGGTAGAAAATATTTTTATCTAAAATTACGAAGTGCACCATTAATTAAAAAATAATAATTTAATTAAATAATTTTAAAAAATATTATATTTATATTAAAAAGTATTATTATAGTGTGTGCCTGTAATTGATGGTACGAAATTAAAAATTAAAAAGTATATCACATGTAGCTAAAATTAAATAATAAAAAGTATTTTAATTAAAAATATAAAACATTTAAATAATTTATAAAAAATTATAAATAGAGAAAGAGTGAAAATGAGAGAGAGAGAGAGGTCACGTGTAAAGAAGAGAAGGGAGTAGGGAGAGCGGATTGACGAGGGCAAATTATATGGAGCACCCGAAACACAATATTCATTTTAATACGTTGTTTGTTTATTTTTTATAATTAAATATTTATTTTATTTTTCTTATTGTTATTGTTGATTTTCAGTAATAACGATAAAAATGAACATTTAATTTAAAAATAAACAAACAACATCATAATATGAATATTTTGTCTCAAATACTCCTAGCAAAAAGTATCTAGGTGCTCCATATACCATCTGAATAGCAATGCGAGGGCCGAGGAAGTAGGGGTGCAGGGAAGTAAGGTTAAATTTCTCAACATCATTTATGAGAACACGGTAGGGGCTCCTAATTTCTCAACATCATTTATGCGAGTTAGATTCGCACATCTTGAAATGAGATTAATAGATAAATTTAAAATACTAGTTAATTGAGATATATTCCGCGATTTACTTTCTACATTATTTATGAGAACACGGTAGGGGCTCCTAAATAATATTAGAGTTCAATATTTATATATAGTGAAAAGCATCCGTTCTATAATTCCTACCATGATTGGCAAGTGTGTAAATACTTTTATTCGATCCGATTTTATGAAATTTAAAGTTAAACCACATATAAGACAAAGTTACAAGAATTAAATAATTATTTAATAACTGAAATAGTGTTCAACAATTTGTTTGATTATTGATAAATATTTCAATTTTTTTATCACTAACATTCGGTTTCATGATTTATTTATTCATTTAGGCATTTGAAATTCAAATAAATAATAAATAACTTAATATGTCTATTTTACTTTCATTATTTATGACCAGTGTTAGTTTAATTTATGATATATAGTATATGCACAAGAGACTTTCTACTGTAGAACGAGTCACATCACAGGGGTGGAACACAAGGCAGCGGAATCCGCAGGGGGCGTCGCACAAATGGTTGGTCGGTTAAAGTTGGTCTTTTTTTATTTTCTTTTTAATTTTTCTTAGCTTTATGTCAGACTAACAAATTAACAATCATCACAACCTGCGGAACCAAAAGTATCATCCAAAACTAAAAAACATACACGTGAAACTTACATTTATTACAAAATAAATGTAAGTTTATTTTGTAATTCAATTCTTTTACTAATTAAAAAATAATAAAATTTTGTATTCAAAAATAATTATTATTTACGTTAAAATAATAAATCATCGAATATTTTTTTTGCGCCGTGCCCTCGAGCACGGACATTCGCTAGTAATATATAATTAGAGGAATTTAAAGAAAAAATCAAAATAAAAGGATCCTAAAATGCCCTTCAATGGGTTCGGAGTATTTTAAAAGAATTACATCGGTCAAAATGAAAGCCTTGTCAAAATGCTTGACAAAGTACAGAGAAGAGATGGGAAAATTATTTTAAGCACCTATGTACTTCTTGCAAGAGATACCTTCGCAGAGAGTGTAACTCACTCTCCGAGCTAGGCATGTGAAAGATGAGATTATGATTTAGGGATTATGGTTGACCCCATAAATATCCCCT
>JAOWAN010085041.1:0-10186 GCA_028566635.1 Lobelia cardinalis
ACCAACACAAAACAAACACAAAACACAAACAAAAACAAAACATATTAAAAAACTCCACGTCCAAACGCACCCTTAGTAATTTGGATTCTGTTTGTTTGAACTTAGTGAACATCTAAAATGAGTTTTGTGTAATTTAATCAGATAACTTAGGTTGTGTTCTCTAGGATGATTTTTACCCAGATTTTCTGATTTTTGATTTTTCTCTCTTATTGGTCCCACACGTTTTCTCTCTATCTCTCTCTTAAAAATCAAATCAATAAATCACCCATCCAAATACAACCTTAGAATTTAGACCGTTTGATAATTTTTTTATTTCAGATTTGAAAGTAGATTAAAATGTCTTAACCAATCAGCTTTAAAACTAAAGCTAAATAGTTAAGATTTACATTTAAAACTCTTTTGAATAATTTTATTCTCTTTAAAATATTTAAATTTATTAGCTTTTTTTTACATTTAATTTAATATCATTTAAAATAAATTATACATCACTTTTATATATAACATTTTTGAGTTCTTATGCATAAAAGTAAAAATAAAATGGGATTATATTTGTGTTTTACATGCATCAACTAAAATTATTTTTTTATTCTACTACTTTGTTCTTATAATTTTTTTTGTTCGAAAAACTTTATGCTTATAAATTTATGTTTCTATTCTAGAACGCTTTTCTTATAACTTTTTTTTTTATAAGAATAAGAAATGTATGGATAAAATAAATGTAACATCATGCCTCATTTAAAATATGGTTAGTAATTTATTTGATAATCATAAAATAATTTTTAGAATCTATAACATAAAAAATATATAACAAATAATAATATCAATACTAAATTAAATTAAAATAAAATAAAAGAAAAAGGTGATACGTAATTAAGTAGTTATATAGAAATAATTAGGTAAATAGTGATGATAAATTTAATATACATAGTAAATATATTTTATTTTAAAAGTAATGAATTCATAATTAAAATATGTGCATATTTCTTTTAGCAATTATAAACAACAAACAACCTCTGTGAGAGGGTTAAAATGGACAATAGATAATATTTAAACAATTCATTCAGTTCAGTAACCAAACAGTTTTAGTGACAGCTTTCAGCTTTCAGATAATACTTCTTAATTCTTCAGACGCATTTAGACTTGTTTTTAGACTTCAGCATTCAGCACTCAAAATAAACAAAAAACACTTAAGAGGGTGTTGCATCACTACAATTTTACAAATATTATCATTTAAGAATTTTTAGTTATTACACAAAATTTTCTACAACATATTTTTTTTAATTTAATAAGTTAGATTAATGTTTATGATGAGCCCAAGCGCAACTGCTAGCCCAACAGGCCCACTTAAGGTAAGGCCCAACAAACAAGTTCAATCTAAGAAAATAGCGTTTGGGCCAGGAGCGTGGTGGTCTAGTTAATCGCCCAGTGGGCGAGTAGTACGATCGCTCTAAATCGCTACCTCTTGAACGCCTGAATACATCATCGTCTTCTATCCGCCTATGCACGGAAAGGAGGCGGTCAACTATGGGCTGTCATACGAGACTTGTCTATTTCTTCGGTTAAAAGAACTTCCATGTGGCAAAGACCCTTTGCATTCCTCCAACCGTCGTTGACGTAGTTTTGCAGCGCACCTAGTGGATAGCCTACGTCATCAACAGCCGCTCCTAAGTAGGATGAAGTGGTTCAATACGTGCAACCACCTGCGCCACCTCATCACTCCATGCTCATCCGTACAATCCCATCAAGAAGCAGCTATAAATATCGCTCAGTCTCACCTAGATCAAGGTAACCAATCTTTACGCTACCGAATTGCTGCCAAACTGCACACACGCATTCACAGCAATTCAAATCACTTGTGAGCAATTTCCTTTACATTCCTCCCGGAGCTACTGGAGATTCCGCAACTTTTTCCTACAGAAAACTTACTCTCACGTTAGAACGTTCGAGCAAGGTTAAAACATTGCTCCTCACGTTAGGTGTTATTTTCTTACAGATGTTTAACCTACACACTTGGCATCACTGGATAGGATCATTACAAGAGCCAACCTCCCTGCAACACGTGGATCGTGAAAAATCTAGGCACGATCAGTATAAATGAAATTATGGTAAGTTATTTGCAATCGGTAATCCTAAACCCTACGAAATGAATATTTGAAGACATTTTTATATTTTCTTTCGCCTCTAAATAAGTGTCATCGGGTGTGGACCTAAGTAGAAATTAGGAGGGATGATCGCCCCGCCAAAAAATTAGGGATCGAAAAGACAAACTTACTAATTTTATTTTCTAACCTTCATTTTTTTTTCACCCCAATCCATTTACAAATTAAATATTTCAATTAAATTTAATAATATCCAAAAAAATAAGTGTGTTACTTCAAAATAAAAATATATTTATCTCAAATCACTTGTATGTGAACAAATTTAAAAAATAAGTCTAATAATACTCCAAACAAAATTTTCAAAATCGATGCCCCGAACCCTTCATTGTAATTCGCTCCTCCCGATGAAAATGACCTAGGACCACCCATGGGTGTCATGTTATAATTTTTCTATCGTCATCAAAGATCGATATCCTATTTGTGATATTGACCGAGTTTAAAGAGTTTTGTGATCTCAGATTGATCGTTATACAAGATAAGCCTACAAAATCGTAGATAATTAGACATTCAATTACTTTATGGGTCAACTGTGAACAAATTGGATAAGTTCATCATAGTGATAATGTTGGGTGTTACTTACTCTTCGAAAACTCAATTTGCTACACCGTTCGCCCATTATCTCACATCTAACACTGCATTTTTGAGTTAAAGGTGCATCACATGTAACTCAAAATTGCATGAATGATTTAATGTTAGATGAATAGTAGATGACTACATATAAATCACACAAAGCTCTCATAGCTATCCGACATGAAAAAATGTATAATGCTCGAGAGGTTATAATTAATCAACTGAATTTCAACAAATCAACATGAAGGAATAACTCAAAATTGAATATATTCAAATTACTCCAAATAAAACATGTACGTAAATCCTTAAATTTATATACTCAATCCCAATAAATTTTTAAAATTTGCATAACATAAATTATCACATAAACACAAAGAGTTTTCCTTTTCAAACAAGTAAAAAATAAAAACTTAGTGACGAGCATCTTGAATTCTACATGATCCAACATGCTCGAATCAAACTCAACTTTATCCTTATTTAAAAGAAAAAAAAATATCTAAAGGGCGAACGAGCAAAGCTCGATAAGATCATGTACAGACTTTGCATGTTTAAAGAAGGGCAATTTAAAACTTAATTTAAATATAAAAAACAATTTTTCTTTTTAAAATTGACACAATAATTTACAGTTATTACGATCACTATGATATGATAATCATCTAAATCAAACCCCAAATGAAAAAAACCTCACAAGGAGCAAACCAAAATAGTGATCGATATACCCCACCATTAATCCTCAAATTTATAAAATGCCTTAAAATGTCACAATTGTGCTAACACACAAACCCCTGTTGACACGACTTGTTTAGCTTAGTGATTACGACCAAAATTTTATATACATGTAACAATACTTGAACACCAACCGATTTTTAGGGATAGTTTTCGTAACATTTTTCACAGAATCAAAATTTACATTAAAATAGAAATAAAAAATACGACATTTACAAAGCAAAAACTAACACAAGATTGATAATTTAGAAGTGAACTATAAAGGAGCAAATTCTCAAATTTCCTATCAATCAGACATTTACAAATACATATAGATGCATAACTCCTTACTTCAAAATGTGATTAACAATTCTTATTTTTCGTACACAATACAAGTCAAGATTTGAAATAGTAAAATGAACAAGTAATTATCACATATATATTATATTAATTATGATTTAATTATGATTTAATTAATTTAATTAATTATGTTTTAAAAAATAAAATTGGTTTCATTTCTTTTAGTTTAATTTTAATAAATTCATTTTACAGTAACATAAACACCATGCATTACTCAATCAGAGTCGTTCGAGGCTTTTTTGAGGCCTTAAATATTAAGCTACCATCATTTATATCCTTGGTTATTTTGTTATGTGTCTCTCATGTGTTAGTTATCGGTCAAAATTAACGATTGTCGTTATTTTGTCCGAAATTTTCAATTTTATCCCACAGTTATTGATCCCCTAAAGATGATGATCAATTTATGAATTGCGAAAATATTTTGGGACCATTTATTAAGTTGTCCCTAATATAGTGTGTGCTGTTCTAGGGCACGAAGTCCAAAATTAAATATTTATGCTCGAGGATATGAAATTAAAATTTTTAAAACTAATTATATATATAAAAAAATAAATAATATTATATTTAAAAACAATTAAATTCAATATATTTCAAATAAAAAGAAGAAAAAGAGAAAGAGAAAGAGAGAGTCATGTATATTGAGGAAGGAATAGTCGGAGGAGGGTGTATAGAAGTAAGGGGGTTGTAGGAAGGAGGGGTGGAGAAGGGCATTCACGTTTCTTAAGAATAGTGAAAACCTCTCTTCCTTATAATATTGACGTGTGTTGGGTATGAAATTAAAATTTTAAAATTTTAAATAAATAATAAATTGTAAAGCTAAAATAATAATTTACTTAGAGATATAAAAAAATTAAATTATATGTAGAAAACCTATAAAAGAGAGCAAGAGTGGGAAGAGAAAATGATGTATAAATGAAGGGAAAACAGTAATGTGGGGTGAAGGTGATGATAGGGGTGTTTGGGAGGTGGAGGGCAAGTAGGTGGTGTTTGTTTTAATCTAATGATTGTTGTTGATCTCAATAATTTAGGTTGTTGTTGATTCACACGTTGTAGTATGGTTATTGTATTAGCAGCAATTTATAGGGAAGTACATCATTGGATTCAAGGTGATGTATAGCTATACTTCAAATTCTGAAGTGGATGCTAAGTATAACCAAGTAATGTTACACTCCACCATTGTGCTTATTTAAAATAAAATTAACATGTTTGTTACTTATTTCATTTTTTTATATTTTATTAAAATTGAAGGAGATATTAAAATTGAAGGAGATATAAAAAATTTAATTATATTTTTTTAATTTTAAATTAAAAAAATAAAATGAATGAAAAAAATATAAAATAATATTTTTAATAACATGTCGTGTCCTCTAACATGGGCTTACACTAGTATTTTATAATATAAATTATTTAATTAAAAATTTTAAAGTCTCAGAGATTATTTATTTTTTAATTATTTTTTTAATTAAGGCTCAAATCACAAGTCAGATATATCAAAATATTTCAATATATCAACATCAAACATATTTCATATACTTTCAATATCTTACTCAAATATCACACAACATCACAAATAAATATCAAACACTTTCCATCTATTACCCCTATCCATACACTCTCACAAATCAATTCAAACCTTTCACATCAAATTCTCTCTCATCTCTCCTCTTTCCTTACATTCAAATCTTTCACATCACATTCAAATCTTTCACATCATGAGGGCAATTTAATCTTTTAGTTCATAAACTCATATCATCTCATATTTAAATAGTGAACAGTGCAATATCATTATGTATCGCATTCCTTATCTGACCCTAAGTAACAAACGTGTAATGATCTTCCATATCACTCTCAATGTTTACATAGTTACTTTAATTTTTATGGAATACGTTAATCAAGACCTTATTCTACTCATCCGTAATATGTACATCTTGGTGCAATCTTAGTTCCTGTGTTGGTTGTGAGGTCACAATCCAACTGCCCAAATTCACTAATCACCTAATCACTTAAACTAAAATAATATTAAATAATAAAAATTATATGAAAATAAAAGTTATAAGCAAAGTTATCCAATCACATTATAACAATAATGATGTTTATCCTCTATATATAATACTAGAACAAGCTGTGCTGTCCCACAGGCTTAATTTAGTGGTCAAGAATGTAGCAAATTTGGAACAGGGACCAATATTCGACTTTTGACGGACGCACTGTGGGGGTTTATTCGTTCAATGTACGTGGTGGGTGAAACAAGAACAAGCTGTGCTATTTTCACTCCAGTATAAACCAAGATTCATTATTTCTTTTATATTCTTTATGAAATATCTTTTGCACAACATTGCGATATATTTGATATAATTTTATTTTCGATTAAGCATTAAAAATTGTAACAATGTTTCATGCACAACACTGTGAAATACTATTTGATTTATATTATCTAATATAGAAATGAAAGATGTATATAATGTCTCGTGCACAAACATTACGAAATATTTGGTTCAAAAATGATTTTCTAGTAGCATAGGCCTAATCTAAGAAGCATCGACACATACGAATATGGTGATTCGACACGGCAATTTGGATGTTATCCGAGTCTTGCTATTTAGGAAGTTCCCCTTGTAAATGAGTGTTTTTTTAGAGCTCAACCAAAACTGATCTTAGGTGCTGAACTAGGCATCGCGTAGAGTGAAGATTTTCAAACTATCCCCCATGACATGTTATCCGACACGTTATATAACATGTAAATAATTATATATATATATATTATGATCTCAACTTTCTTACAAAATTACATTTAGTTAGTAATTAAGTTAAAATAACTTCAAATATATTTTAAAATTATGAGAAGAAATAACATATTTGAGAAAGAGACATCGGAAAAAAGATGAAAGGGTAAACTTCATAAATGGTTCTTAGACCTTGGTCATTCTTATGGATAGTTTTCGAGCTTAGAAATATTTTATGAATGATCGAGTTTGTAAAATTGACTCATAAGTAGTATCTACTATCAATTGACTGTTAAATGTAAAGTTAACCAAGGACAATTTGTGAATTTAACTTCTGAAACTAAAGATAAAAATTTTTCTACTTATCTTCCTCTTCTTTAAATGCAACCACCATCCACCATAATCACCACCGACCAAAATTAAAATTTAAAAAATCAAAAAAAAAACACACAAATCCACACCTTCATAAATCTCTCCTACTCCATTTCAATATCAAAATATAGAAATGCATCTTATACAAATCTGAGAAATAATCTGGGTTTATAAACCCATTACTTTATTTTTGAAAAATAAACAAATTTACAAACCCATTACTTTATACAAATCTGAGAAATCGATATGGGTTTATAAACTCATTACTTTATTTTTGAAAAGTAAACAAATTTACAAATTCTTGTTCAATTACAATCCTTTCCGAAAATAAACTCGTGATCTTATACACCGGAGTCAATGCTAAAAACCAACAAGTATATAATTTAGCTTTGCCAAATAAGTTAATTATCAGACCCTTTCTTCTGGGTGAAATTTCCTCAAAATCTAAACATGACTCCGCCTGTTAGAGTAAAACCAAGCGATTTCTGAGACCCCAGTACAACGGGGAAATATGGAAATTGGAGGGTAGTCGTCGGCGGCTTGAAAAGTAACCAAGGGACAACGATACTTTATCGTAGTAAAGATTTTGTACACTAGAAGCTTGTGGCCAATTGCGACTCAACAGTATAGAGGGAGGAAGGAGGCCATTGTTGCTCGATGGATTCGATCGATTGATGAGAAATGGACATCAACCCAGATTTGAAAACACATTGGCCAAATAACACAATCTCAGATTTGTTGGTTTAATTTTGATTCGATGTTTATGTCGAATTCATTGGTGAAGGAAGAGAGAGAGAGAGAGATACCAGATCTGTGTGAAATCCAGATGTGGGTTTATTTTTGGCTAGAGTTATGAGTGGTGGGTGGTGATGGCGGCGATGAGATCTGATTGGAACACGATGGTGTTGGTGGGGAAGCTGGAGAGATTTCGGTGACCAATCAAGGAAGCGGTAGCGGCATAGGAGGAAGTGGGTTAGGGCGCCGACGAGTAGGTAGGATTTGGGTTTTGATTGGAGGAAGAAGATGTATACGTTTTAATCTCATAGATTTCTCAAAATCTCACAGGTTTCTCAATATCTCCATTTTCATGGGAGAATTGTCTTTCCATTTTTATCTCAGAGATTTCTCTCTCTCTCCTCGCGGGAGATCTGGGTTTGCTGTAGTGCCATGGTAGACGACTATTGGGCACAGTCATGGAAAAGAATGGTTTAGATCAGTGATGAAGTGGAGCCTCAAATGTTTTAGATAATTGGAAAAGACGCTTGTGATGTGGCTTATGATTTTTGGGTTTTAATTTTCAATTTGATCTTAGATTTAAATTTAAAAAAAATTGTTCTTGTTTGAAAATATGAAGATTTGGCCGAAGATTGATGAATATTGGTTGAGGTTTAGTCTGAAATGGAGTTTAAGGAGGGGGAGAAGGGTAATTGTGTCAATTGTAGTAGTTAACGGTCAAAATTAACGGTTGACTAAGGGAGAGACGAGTTAATTTTGTAAATTTTGGTCATTAATAGACCATTTTTTAAATTTACCCAAGATGAAAAGTACTCACTTGTTTAATTTATAAGAAAGTAAATATTTCAACACTTCTTTTGAACTGTTCGACATGTAATTTTTTTAACACGTCTTTTAAAGTGATCGACATGTGAAAAAAATGAACGAAAATTTCGGTTTTTACTTAGAGTTTGATCACAAGTACTACATGTATTAATATTGAGTGATATGGTACTGTTCACAATATAAATATGAGATGATATAAGTAAAATGTGTTTATGAATTAAAAGACTAAATTGCTCCCATGATGTGAAAGATTTTAATGTAATGTTAAAGGTTTGAATGTGAGGAGAGTATTGAGGAAAGAGGAGAGAGAATGTGATGTAAAATATTTGAATTGATTTATGTGATACATGTAATATATATGATATAGTGATATTATGATATAAAGAAATATTGAATTTGTGATCTGACTTTTAAAAATATTCGAAATATGTGATATCGGAAGTTATCGAATATGAATACATTGGCTATACGGTGTTTCCCACGTCCTAATTGTTAAGTCAGGAAATTGGAATAGCATAAGAGATGTTGAGTACTAGTTTATGTTGTAGATTAGACAGTAGAAGCATTTCTTTATTAGGGTGTAGAAATTTTCAATTGTAAAATTATGTAAACTTTAAAATTCATGTTAAATGGTGTTAAAGTAAAACTCAAAATTGGTTGCCATCAATATATTTTGTTCGTTTCACAATAGTTGACCTCTTAAAAATAAAAAATTGTTTCAAAATAGTTGATATTTTAAATATTTTTGTTACACTTATTCTAAATTGTCCTTCTATCTCAATTAAAAACTAAGAAATAATTAATGTCTCAAAAGTTAATGAGTGGAGAATTTGAAGAGACTTGAGAGAGTAAAAATAGAAAATTAGGGGGTTATTTGATATTTATACCCCTGTACTTAGGCTTTTACTTGAGATTTGCCCCTATACAAAATTTTTCGCAACATTGGTCAAGTACTTTGAAAAGTACTGGCAATATTGCCCTATCGTTAAATTTTCGTTAAAACTTAACGAAAAAGATATAATATTTAACACTTATAACCCATAATTACACTATTTATTTCAAAAAAATCCCAAAACTATCCAAATCAAAATAAAATTAATAGTGAGAATCTTTAGGGGGCTAAATGTAATTATTTTAAAAAATAAATAAAATAAATCAATAAAATCCCCCCACCCCTTCCCTCTCCCGTACCTCCCCCTCTCCCCTCCCTCCCCCTCCCCCTCTCCCCTCTCCCCCTCTTCCCTCTCCCATCCCTCTCCTTCCCCTACCTCCTACGATTACGCTACTCCAAAATCTAGGGCTTTTTTCCTTCTCCAGTAATCCATTCGTACCTCAATTTTAGCTCATATGGACCAGGTGAATTACAGGCCTGATGACGTCACCGGAGCTGCTCCTAGTCAAAGCTTTGACCGGACTTTAGGAGCTCCGGATGCTCCTACCTCGGATCGCTCGGACGCGATTCGTGAAATGGATGGCATCTCGCAGCTCGCCGAAGCTCAGGAGGCTGTTACCGCCGGCGATCCCGTCGCCGGAGGTGGATATCAGACGGTTGTTGGCATGGAGAAGCGGAAGAGAGGGCGGCCGCCTAGAGGACATGCAAAACTTCCGCCTGTTAAGAAGACTAAAGAGGAAGAAGACGTTTGCTTTATCTGCTTCAATGGAGGGAGTCTCGTTCTTTGTGATCGCCGGTTAGTTGATTTTGTTTTTTTCCAACTCTCTCGATATTTTAGGGTTTAT
>JAOWAN010085052.1:0-10185 GCA_028566635.1 Lobelia cardinalis
TCCCTATCCGAAGTTATTTTTCCCACGGGGTTTTTACTCGAAAGGTTTTAATGAGGCAACTGATATGTACAATGACTCTATTGGAATATCCAAAGGGGGAGTGTTATAAAGCATATGTTGTTATTCCTAAATAGAGTAAGATTCTGATTTGATATAGTTTCCTTGTATGAGATGGAATCTCCCACTATATAATAGATGGGACTCCCATATTCTAATACGTGAATAAAATTCTTCTCTTTCTCCCTAAACTCTCCGTCTCTCTTATATTGTTCTTCAATTTATTCCATTGTTTGCTCTTCCATTATTCGTTGGCCAAAGGATTCACAACAATAAATGATTATTTGGAGTTTACAAACCCATTCTTAAGATAGTCCTTTCTTTTTTTCGTTGTTGAGAGTGGTTGAGTCACCTAGTACTTTCCAATTACATCACTCCTCAATTATTATTGCAACTCACATGTTAATTCATCACCTTCCACCTACTAAAAGTTTATTCTCAATTGAGGAAATTCAAGTCGAAAATATGCCAATCTTAAACTCATTTGACACCTTAAAAGATCAAAGCGAACTTGGTTCATAAAATTGGCTACATAAGGGTTAAGATTAGCCAAGTCGAGCGAATGACCAAACCTAGTTAATTTGTGATTGTTGTCGATGTCTGAAAAAGGTGTATGTAATTAATTTAGTTGGCTATCGAGATTGTTATAGGAAGAAATTTATCAGGGGAAGACTGCATACCACAGAACATATCTCGCTAGCTAAGAAATCTATCATGAGTTTCAAAATTTACTTTAGGGCCACCCCTTTGATGTCTAACTTGGAGATTATAGGTACGAGTACCATATTACGAGGTGTGTTTACAGGATTTTGATAGATGAGATTATGGGTAAGAATACGTACATATACATACATTCAAAGTGCACAAAAAGTTGGAGGGTCAATTTGATGAATAAAATTTTTGTGGACCCAATTACTAAAAAAAATTACACAAATTGAAATGTGACAAGTGACAACAAAGCTTTTTATGCACTAAGCGAGTTTTTGTCACTGAGTTACAAAAACGACAAAAACCATGTTCATTCAATAGTTATAAAAATCATCAATTTTCTCTCTAATACCTACTATTTTTCATACCCCTATCCATATATCCTAATTCATTTTATGATTATTAATAATTAATAATCTTCATTTTTTTAATCCACATCATCTATTTCACTTTCTCTCATACCCCATTCCCTCCTCCACCACCACCACCACCACCACCCGTCACCTCCAAATCCACCACCACTGCCACCGCCGGTGCTGCCACTGAAACCACCACCATGGCAAAATGGCCGTCAGTGAGAATGAGTAATTGATTTTCAAATCCATTTGCACCTTTTGGCTACAACCATTAAATGAGTAGTTTATTTAAAGTCTCATTCTTCCCATGTCTGATTTAACCATAACTTCCAATGAAATGCATTTTCACAGCAGCAACTCCGGATGCCATGTTCCCACCTCGACCAACTATAAATCCATCCTCCACCTCGACCACGACGCATTCTATGGCTCCCATCAATCCTCTCTCTCCCTCACTGACCAAATCTCCTTGCACACGAGGATACACCTTGCATGTCCGTTTGCCCTTCCATGGTGCTTTTATGTCTCCGTGGCTGGACTTGAGGTTGTTATATTTTTTCTTGACTTTGGACTGGTTCCAAAATATCAATCTTCATGCCCAAGTCTCATACACAAAATATCTACATACATAAAGATGTCACGCTTTAATTAGTTATGTAGTATATCATGTGACCATGCCATATCTAGTGACTTATATATGAAATGTCTTATATCTATCAAATGTACTCCTATTATTGTATTACGTGTATGTGACTAAACCTAAATGATTAAACACTATCCTAGCTTAAATTAAATATACGAAATTAAATGACCACTAATTATGCGATTAAGGGGGGGGGGGTTCAAAAATGGGGTGTATATGGTACCATGTGATTGATTGTGAAAGAAAATTTTCTATCGCAATGAACTTCATAATGTTCAACTAGTTTCTCAGTTTGATAGTTTCCAAAAAATTGATTATGCAGTCTATATATAAATGTAGTCAAAGATGTATCTAATGAGATTTAGATACAAAGGTTTATATGAGAATCATAAAAGGATGTAAGAAAGTAGTTCCAAACTACGGAACATGCACTAGATTAGTGCCAACGTGTTTTATACAATTGAACCAATCTTTCGACCAAAAATAAAATAAAATAAGAAAAAATAGAACCAATCTAAAAGATTGTTGTACATACTTGCTTAGAAATGGATTAATCAACAATGACATGCCCTTACGCGTTAATGAAAATACTCAAGTTTCAAGTTTCCAAGCATTATTGGATAATGACAAAGATTCCCCTTGGCGATCTTAGAAGAAGTCACAAATTTAGGTCTCGAAAGTAATCATAAGGAAACCATCAAACATATGAAAACTGAAACTTGAGATAAAGGACATTGTGAAATCAATCATATAAATCTCCAGTTGTAGATAGTTTGATATATTTATGTTATGTTATGAGTTGAATAGTTCCCAATAGGTTGAAAAACTCTGAAATATTAACGACGCTTTATCAAGAATAGGGAAAATCATCAAAATCTCATTGGTCGTCAGATCTTCGAATAAGACCCATATCGTCACGTGAACGTAGGTGAAGAAGTGCGTATGAATGAAATAACTTACTTATGTACAATATGCGCATCATTGTTGTACTTAAATTAATGTACTTTAACCCGACATATTAGAGATATGAAATTGCTATCTAGGTATAGATTTGCGCCAACACGCCACCATTGAAATATTTAGTTTCTACTCCATTTGAGGAAGTATAGAAATGAGCATGTTTGAATCCCTATGTATCCCCGATAAAAAAGCTTGTGGGATATGACGATAGTGGTTACTTGTCGAATCCACATAAAGTTTGATTCTATAAATGATTATGGTTTCAGCAACATCTCGTGTTTTGGAGATTTATGAGATAGATCACGACCATTACCTTATTAAGTTACGCTTAGAGCAGAGATCTTTACATTGTAGTTTGTGAATGGATATGGCCCGGAGTTATGCTATACATGACTTATGTTCCAGTGAGTTGGTTACCACAAATGATCCTACGACAGCGTTCGAGGATACACGTTGCTTGTGTAGAGAAGATAAAGCACATTTTGATATAAGGTGATGTTGGTAGACACATTATTTTGTTTTTCCCAATCAACACTAGTAAAATATGAACAGAAGTTTATTATCCATTCGATCAAAGTATTTAAGTTATCCTCCCTTGTGGACTTGAATGAGAGTTGATTTGAAGGGGAGTACTATCCTGCCGATGCTTTGTATCTAGTGGATACTCGTTGAGTGTCAGCTGATACTCAGCGCCCATGTGATTGTTAAGGGGAACATCCGATTATATGTTTTGTATTCGGAAGATAACCATTAGTTATCTAAGAGATTACTCATTACTTTCGTTGTACTCTTTTTCCTTCGACCAATGTTTATTTTTTCCATTGAGTTTTCGCTACCTGACAAAGTTTTAATAAAGTAGTATGATGCTCATTGGAAGGATAGTGCATCATACTCTTTTTTCTAACCGTAGTTATCTTTTCAATTGAATTAATACATGAAAGGTTTTAACGAGACAACATATGATATATAATAATTGCTCAATAAAAATATCCAAAAGGAGTATTGTAAATAGTATAAATTGAATGATTATTTCTATTAAACATCATAGTATATGGTCTATTGTACAAATTATTACCCTAAAGTTTCCTATTTATTGATATGAATTTTAACATCAAATTAATGAGAATATGACTCCTCTCTTTTTTTTCATAAACTTTGATTTTTTTTTTTTTATGTTTCTCTATATGATTATATCTCTCATGGTTGTTAATCAATTGAAGAAGATATGATTCACAGCATTAATTTATATATACAAGACTAAAATAATAAGTACTTAATTTTGATACGAAAGAAACATTGATTTTGAATAACTCTCATCTCAACCATTGTGACTGTACTGGAACTTAGAAGTCTAGACCCAAAAGTTTAGGGGAGGAGAAAGCATAAATTTCCTTTCAGTAATCCTTTTGCGGCACGGATATCTCACCGTACAAAATTTCCAAACCCAATATTAATATTTTAATTAATATTAAAACATTTGATTAAAACAAAGGAAGAAGATAATTAGCGAGTGCTAATCTCTCTCCTCAAACTCTCTTTTCTACATCCACAACCTCTCTCAATCCTTATTTCCTCAGTGGCCTTGTCGTGTTTCGATTATATCTCTCCCTTCCCCCTCCCGAAACCGTCGTCAGAGAGCTCAGATTCCCACAAGTTCGTCTTTCTTTCTCAATTACAGACGATCCTCAGATTAATCGATCCTAATTCTCTCCATCTATGTACTGCCATTAACCCATTAAAAATTGTTTTTTTTTTTTTTTAATTATTCCATTGATTGTATTCTTTGCTTAATTCTTCATCAAACTGCTGACTTTTTCTTAGTCTTTGTTTTTCGTGAAAGATTCTTTATTTGCATGTTGATGATATTGTTGGGAGGGATCTGTTGAATTGTTGGAACTTGATTTGGAATTTTTGGTAAATTTTCTGTCTGGCGTTTATTTTTTTCTTTTTTGTTGGGTTAATTGGTGAAATTGTTTAATAGGTTTTATCGATTATGATTCTTTGTCTATAATGGTCTATTAGGTATCCCACCTTCTCAGTGAAGCTAGTGATATTCACTTTGTGGTCCATAGTTTACCTCTCCACACCCAATTTGTAGATTCCTCTTTATGGACTGTAGAATGTAGGTCCGATAGCTCTGATATTACTGTGAAATTGAATTTCGTGTACTTTTTGTACAATTTTTGATTTCAAACAATGGGCAAGTAATCTGATTGATTCAAAATAATGTTTTGCACTGGTTTGCTGTATTCATAGTTTTTTCTTTGCTCATAGTAAATTTTTTAGTTTTTTATCATCATATTTTGAGATGAGTAGACCTATATGTTTGTTTTGAGTTCAGTTCATTGTGATTATGAATGTCTCGGTAATGGTATGGCTCTTAACAGCTGCCCATTTGTTTGCATTACTTTCAGCAGGAAGAGTGATTTTTATGTGTAAAAATAGGAATTTTAAGAAGAACTGGTTGATGTGTGTATGGCAATTTGTTGTATTGTAGCAAACTAATCTAAACCCTAAACTTTTTTGTGTTATAAAACTACTTTACTAGGATTTCTTCAACAGTTTGTTATATATCATCTTCTCTCCCAAATCACTCAGCAACATTCAGTAACAATCTTGTCTGCTATCGTTGACCAATATTCCTTTTTATGTTGCTGTGTAGCACGTCTCTTTTTACATTCTGTGTAACTTCTGTTTCAGCTGTTCGAGTTCTTGAAAGGGGGGAGCAAAAGAATTAAAACCATACGGACACCAAAGTTGTGTCTTTACATCTGGCAATCTTGTTAAGCTGTTTTGCAAAGGTTGGATGATTAAATTTGTGCGCGGACAGATTTCTTCTCGAGTTGTTAATTAATCGAAGCTTGTTTATTACATCTCAACTTGGTCGGTGTATAAAATTTGCCTTGATGCAAGGGCAAAGGAGTTTCTTTGATCCCTTCCCTGAGTCTGTTGATCTTAATCAGGGATCTGTTTCGAACAATACTGTTATGGATCAGCCAACTGCTTGGAACAACATGCTAAGTCCAGTAGAAAGTCGATTGTCAAATTATGCTCAATCTTCTGGTGAGGCGAATTTGAGTCGTGTGAATGCTAGTGGTCATAGTGCTCGGAGTTTTGGTGGGTGGGATATAGGTGAATCTAGCTCTGGTGCGAATTCACAGGACCAACAAGGTAATGATGTTATGAAAATGGAGCATGGTTACTTTCGTTCAGTTTCCGATACAAGATTAGAAGAACGGGAATTTGAATCATCCGATTCCTTTCTGCATGAAAATTTTGGCAGTGGTCTTGGTGGGAATCAGATCACAGGGGGGCCGTTCAGTTTGCAGAGCTCTGGTTCTATTCATAATCCTGTGAACGTTAATTTAAATACTGGATATGCGGGCAATAGTGATGATGGTGGACCGGGTATGGGAGCAGCTGCATTCACTAACTTTTACAAATCAGGAAGATCCGACACAGAGGCTAGTTCTTCTTCTGGTAATTCAGGTTATTTGATTGAAAATGAAGGTGGTTCCAGCTCTTCTTTAGGTAGTTGGGGTTTATCCTGCAAGAGAAAATCCCTTGAGGGTACTTCCGTGCAACCATTTCCGGCTGGGAGTTCAAGCTGCTTTCCGCAGGCCGAGAACATGGCGCGACACAGTGTACCACTGCGTTATAATGCTTCTAGCGGCCTAAGCATATCAAACACTCCTACTGTTAGTCTTTCAGAGCAGCTGAACCCTAGAATTGGAGTTGGCATAAGAGGGGTACCATCTGATGTCTTTCTTCCAAGTGTAACTGGAATAGCTGAAAGCTCACAAAGACATTTCAGTGTGAGAGGGGGTCCGATGCCCCCGGAAAGCGTTCCGTTTAATTTATCGTCTTCAGGAGGTTCTGTAAGGCGTTCATCTAGATCAATTTCACTCAATGATTTTCTGGACTCGAGACCAGACTCGAGACCAATTGCCAATTCAACTAACCCTTCAAACCAGCCTCATTTAATGCACGTTCCAGGTTTACCAAGAAATGCGGTTCCGTTCCCTTGGAGTGGTTCTATAAATTCAAGACCTGGCACTTCATCAAGTTCTGTTGTGCTTCCTGGAGAGAGAGGTGCTGAGGCAAGCTTTAGAAACCCTCTACGGAACAACATGGATCACCATCCCAATTTTGTTCCTGCAACTGAGACTAGAAATTTGGTGCAAGATCCAACAAATTGGAGCTTAGCTACTGGTAGTTCAAGTGCTAATGGAGGCGTTCCTTCTAGTTCTCCAAATGGCATGGGTCCAACTTCTGGTTCGCGTCCTTTTCCCACTGTCTGGATACCGCACCACAATAATGCAACACCAAGTCAGCAAAGAGTGTCTGATTTCTCTCCTTGGACCCTTTTTCCATCTGTGGAGGCTGATGCTGGAGGTCAGAGAGGTCATTTTACCCCATTCCCTTCAGGCTCTTCTTCTTCACCAGAGGATGCGGCAATCTCATCTGGAGTGAATAGCCTAGCCCATCATCAAACGTTTCCTAGGTCAGCATTAGTGATGGAGGTACCTAGCGATGATTGGCGTGCTTTAGCTGCTGACATGGAGGGGAGACAGAGGCTGGTATCTGAGGTTTGTGCCTTCAATGAAGTATTATTAAATACTGTTTTATCATAGATTTCCATGCATCGCTCACCATTAGATTTCACTTTCTGGTATATTGCCTTTTTATGCAGTCTTTTGCTGAATCCCATGTTAGCATATATATTAGAGTTTACAGCAGTTTGGGTGTAGCCTTAAGCATGCCAAATTTTAAATAGTTGAGGGGTGCACTAACAAAACCTGCCTAGTATCCAATTTATTAGGCAATCATGAATTTTCCCAAGTGAGTTGGGTCTTTTATTGACCAAGAAGATGCTGAGCTTTGAAACGTGCTCTTGTTGTGTGCCTATTGACTCACCACTAATGACCTTTAGTAACTATTTGGCTCAGGGAAATTTATTGACGGTTGTGGTTTGGTGGATTCCTTGGCCACACATGAGTTTCTTGGAAAGGGCCTTATATATTTTGCTTCCCAGTTTGTGTTTACATGGACAGCCATCTCATAGAGCTACCTTAATGAGAGGGATTTCAAAGATGAGATATATGCAACATTTATACGTCTTTACACTAACACGAGTACATGGAAATTTGATTATGGTCTGTCTTGTCAATCTAGAAAGAACCGTGTATTGTCAACTAGTTTCTCACAAGTAATGATATATTCCACGAAATTCTGTATATAGGTTGCCCGAGGAATGTGTGTATGTCATTGTGTTTCCATGTCAAGATGTATTAGCATATACCCATCTCAGTTATAAACTTGTTATTACGATTACTACCATTTGTTATAGTAACAATTTTGTAGGTTTCACCGCACCACACTAATTATTTCACCTTCTAGCAAAGAGTCATATCTCCAAATCTGTTCTTTTCTTGTAAAAGCTTCAGGGTCGTAGAACTGTCAACGAAGGTCCAGAATACATACTCCTGTCCCTAAATAAATGATACTCCTGTCCACGAATAACCGTGTTTTGCTTTTGGGATGCCATTTTGCACTTTAGATTATGTAAAGGCAATGCATAATGATTCCTACTTTTAGTCAGATAATACACCTCCCACTCCAATGCACGAGAATAAGAAATTCCAACACTATGGTTGACTTTCTTTGAGTGACTAAACATCTATTCCCCCACTCCGTTCCAAAATGAGCGACCAGTTTTAATAATTTTGATCAACTTGATTGAATTCTAGCCACATACTATAACCATTTACTCTCTATCGAATTTATCAAAGTTGTTATTGATAGTTTACTTAATATTCTTATAATGACTCAAATTGTAGAATTTAACATGTAACAAGTAGTAATTTGACAATGTCATACATTGTGTTTTTAATATGAAAATTGGACACTCATTTTGGGATAGAAGGAGTACTATCTATACAGCAAGAGGGAGACAGTCTCTAATTGGGCTTGCCCATTGTCTCCCAAAGCTGTTAAGCTACTAGTACCAATACCAATCACCTCTCTCTTTCTCACCTAAAATTGTTTCTAAAATCAGTAACTGTAAGTTTTCTTACTTATAACTACCCTGGCCTTCTTTACCAACTTAAAGCATAACTACTTTCCATAACTCTCTCACATACTGAAGTTCAATAAACTCGAAGTTAACATTCTTAATACTGACGAAATATTAGTACAAAAAGACATGCACACTAAATCTACTTGCGTGTCATACATTCCAATGACCACTTTGATAGTTCTTGATTGAAATTCCAACCTTGTGATGAATCTCTTATTCACAATGAGATTAATTGTATGATAAAGTACCTTCAGGTTATGCAAGCTGTTGAATTAACACCCAAGTGTTGAATTGAACCCTTTTGGACTTTGTGAATTTTAGTTTTGAAATGGAAAACTGGACCCCTTTGAGTGTGATGGGGGAGTGCTTATGGTAGTTTGATTCTTCCTTAAGAAGAAAATGTTGTTACTTTGTATTGCTTTGTTTTGTTTTCCTTTTCCCAGTTGTCCGTGGAAACCCTCTGAGCAAGATTTCTTTAAGTGATTCCCCTCTCCCCCCCCCCTTTTTTTTTTCGCTTCCCTAGTTTTAATTATGTTTCTCTTTCAATGATAAATGGAGTTCAAAAGTTGCCAGGTGTAGTTGGAGACTAAAATCGAAGGATCCTTGTTTTGGAAAAAAGTTGTCAGGTGTAGTTGAAAACTAAAAATTTCGTAAATTACATGGACAGGTGTTTCCGTCTTGCTGTTCCAATATGTTTTAAACACCATTTCAACATATCTTTCACTTTTACAGACCATGAGCCTTAGGCTCAGATCAGGAATTCGATTTTGGGTGATTTCGTTTAATTTTCTACTCTTCACGATTTTGCGGGGAATAGTATTGTTGATATGGAATTTTAGGGTAGAAAGACAAAACAGGCCCTCTGAAAGGGCCCACACCCCATTCAATCTATTAAATCAACCCAGCAGCACAAATCTGTGATGTTTACCACCGAACCCAGCAGCCACAACCACCCACCTTCAAGAAAACCGGCTACCTCAACCACGACTGCATGCTCCTCCTAGAGAGATGCCAGCGGCGGCGATCTGAGTTAGGGTGAGGTGTGGGGATTCGAAGATGGCGACGGCGGTTATGGGCTGGACGGGCATGGGGATGCCGAAGAGGAGACGAGGGTTAGGGCTAGTATGATGGGATGTAGCAGCCTAGGTCGCCCACCGAGGAGGGTTTACGATTGTGGTCTTGCTCCGCGTCAGCAGCAGCAGAACCACCGAGATTGCGCTGGAGGTCGAAGGAGGGTTTGGCGGTGATGGAGACGATGAAGATTGGGGGATGATGATTTGGGGCGGAAGATGATTGGGAGGGAACCGAAAGCAGGAGGGAGAATGGGGGAAATGGAGGGAGAGAGGAGACGGGAGGAGAGGGGCAGGTGGGGGGAGGGAGTA
>JAOWAN010085063.1:0-10185 GCA_028566635.1 Lobelia cardinalis
CCTTGGCACCTTCATAATTTGGGCTGCACCATGATGACAAACCTCCTCTCCACCAAGTTCTCTGTTATTCTCAATACCTTTTAGGTTAACGACGAGATAGGGCCCAACGTCCACCATGATTTTGGGGGAGGAGTGGGAAACTAGTGGGTCCTAGAGTGAGGACCGAGGGAGGGAGGCCTAGGAAGAGGAGGAGGAGCTCATATCTATCATGTCTGTGCTCTGCTCCGATGTCCGTCCTGGACCCTTAATAAGGGCAGACTCATGAGCCCAAAATGCCATTAGGATAGTGACATCCACTAAACTATACAGGTAAGGAGGGAGGGGAATGGAATGGAATGGAAGACTATTACATACAAAATCTTTTCCAATCTCAAGGATTGGGATAGATGAGACACACCCCAGAACAAGGAATCACTCCATTAGAAAACTCTATTCACATTCCTTTCCTTTCCCCCAACAGGGGCATATCATAGCTTAGCTTCTGTAAGATAAATAATATCTACTGTGTATGTAGAGAGAGAGAGAGAGAGAGAGAGAGAGAGAGAGGAGGATGTGGACAAGTACCAGAAGACCTAATATTGGAGCCCCCAACCGTCCCATGTGCATGTGCACATGTTACTATCAACTAACCTGTTCAGTACCCCAAGCAATCTATTTCAATTTAATTAATGGGCAAAGTACAGTAAACCCTCCTGTAGTATTTAGGTTTTCCAAATCATCCCCATAAACAAAGTTATCTGAACGAAAATTCCATCAAACTATGATCCGCACCCGATTCAATGCTAAAAAGTGTTATAAAGTTAGAATATTGAATATTTCTAAATAGGGTAGGACTCTTGTATATAGCTTTCTCCCACTATATAATAGATGTGGCTCGCCTATTGATATAAGCTTAATAAAATCTCTCTTTTTCCTATACACTTTGTCTCTATCTTTACTTTATTGCTTTCTATTGTTCGTTGGTCAAATAATTCACTACATTTTATCAGCACGATCGTTTTCTAAAATTATCAAGATCAGCTTAATTTTGGTAGATGAGTAATCAAGGTAAACGTTTTTATCAAAATCTTTGATTATGAAAGTATGATTCAATATTATATGTTGTATGTCATATTGCTTGTGCTTATTTAGCCTAGATCTGAAATGAAATTATTTTTCAAAACAAAATCACCATGTTCCTATATTGCCGTTAAGTTTTCAACAAAAACCTATGAATTTTGTCGTATTTGTTTTGCAATATGGTCCTGAACCGTTAAGTTTCTAACCAAAATTGTTAGATTTCTAACGAAAGTTTCATTAATCAACCGATTTCTTGACAAAACTTGAAGGAATCCGTTAATGGCTACCTTAGAAGCCTAAGATAGACACCAGAAGTTGTCTAAACATGAATCGATCCACACCACGTCAAACGAAATCGAAATCGACAAAAAATTATTAAATTCGACCGTGTTCATCACGAATCGAAAGTTTTGGATCTGAGATTCCTTCAACCGCTTTGAAGGGAAGAAAGTGACCATACAGTTTTGACCGCCTCCAATAGGCGAGTATGGACACCCTCGCCGGCCAAAACCATTGTCGGAATCGCTATTAATGACAGATTTAAGGTTTCGAGTCGACGACAAAACTCCCACCAAATGGGTTTGAGTTTTTTTCGCCTTCACTTCATTTTGAAATCGATGAAATAGACCATGGAGTTTTGATCCCCACTGAAAATTGAACACAACAGTACGTTCCATGTTCTAATCGGTGGCCAGAGGTAAGAGCTAAGGTCGGAAACTCGACCGACGCTCTCGACCTGACATCGCAACCCAACAGACGATTTTTAAGTCGCAATCTATACCCGTTTTAGCGAACCTTACCCGCTCGAATCCTGCTCGCCCCTTCCTACCACCAGCCCCGGTTCTTGACCCGTCTGCTCGGATCAAGCCTTGGGCTGTTGATCGTTGGGTCGTGCACCTTTGGGTCGTCCGCCCATCTGGGTCGCCGCCGGCCCACCCCCCTTGTCGGCCTTAGCCAAGCTTTTCTTTGGGTCTGATCTAAATTAACTCCTTATTAGTGAATTAAAATTATTTTTGGACCATTAAAATTGCTATATTTTGCACATTTGCACATTAAAAATAATTTATTTTTCATGCATGCTTTATTATTATTTTCTTGATTATCATTTAATATTTTAGCATTAAATTATTACAGGTTTATTTATTTAATTTTATGAAAAATATGGGATTGTTTTAAGTTTATGAATGGTAACTTGCTTTTAATATACTTATTTAGTTGATTTTTTTTGAGGTTATATTTAATCAAGGGGCATAAGCTTACAACTTGTAAAAAGATGGCGTGAGTTATTATCCGCTATTATTTTTTTGCCTATTATATTTATGCGTAGGATAATGCATATTTATTTATTATCATTTTTGATTGATAGCAGAAATACATTTGCTAATCCTAGCCAAGAACTCGTGAGCGAACCTGAAGTTTTGCAGATGAACCATGAGTTCAATACATATTCAATCATATTGTGTTACAAATGAGAGAGAACAATTAAAATATAAAAAATAGGATGAAAACCACCATTCCAAACAAAAGTTTGTGAACTACGTATGTTTTTTTTTTTTTGCTGGAATGAACGAAGTATAACACGTTAATGTTTGAATTGACTAATCAATTAATTTTGTTATCAATGTGATTGGTCCAAGTGATAAATAATTTGAATTAATTGAAGTAGATCTCGAATTAGAGTCTCACCTTATCGAAAAAATTTCATAGGATAATTTTGCCCAAAGCGAAGATGGGACCATTTAAAATTTCACCCTCTTATATATATTAACAACAAGGGTGAGAATCTAAAGAAGGAAGGACATGATCAAAATCCTTTGTATACACAACTGCCTTCACACATTCAGTACAAATCTGATATTACTATATATGTATCAATGAAGAAGTTGGCATGGACATATATATATATATATATATATATATAGTCGCTTAAATGAGAACCTAAATATCGTAGGAACTATAGAAATCAAAGACACAATAATGAAAATATTTACTGTGTTGGGAGATTCAAATACACAGTACTGAAAATATTTTTACTGTGTCTTTGAATCTCCCAACATAGTAAATTTTTTCGTTACTGTGTTTTTGGTTCTTATAATTCCTATTTTAATTAGTTCCTATTGGAGCGCGCCCATATAGAGAGAGAGAAGAAGTGTAAGGGGCCGTCAGTACGTCCTCATCACATTCCTTTAGATTTTTGTAATTTCTCAAGTTGAAGCCCCAAAACTGCTTATTTTCAAAGAGTAAAATGACAATGTTTGGGACGTTGGATATGCTTTTAATGGAAAGCTCCCACTGCGCTATTTTTGAGGAAGGAATTTGTAAATAGTGGAGACTGAGACAGCAGCAGCAGTTGGGTTGGGGGAGAAGGTCCGGGGAGGGAGGGGTCCCTGGATACTACACAACTTTGACGACTTGTCCACATCTGCTCAACAAAGCCAAAGCTCAACTATGGACGCTTCCTGATCCATTAATGTCGCCCCGTCCCCCCCTCCTTGCACTACTACTAGCGAAACATTTTTCGGTTAGCTGAAAAAATCCATCAAATTGGTTGAAAGACATTATTCAAACACATATCATGTGGGTGAGGCTCATGAGTTTTAATTAGTAGTTAATCGGTGTAGTTCTAAAAATAAGCATCACAAATTGTCCATAAAATTTGTATTTTTTTATAATTATTTCAAAAGTGAAGTAAAATTTTCTGATAAAGTGAACACTTAAACAGATGGAGTGAGAATTATTGAAACAGAGGTGGTGCTAGCTATGACTCAATACTTTCATTGCTTCACGAGTTTTTCTCCAATATTATTCTCATTCTTGAAAATTAATACTTGATTTCTTTTTATTTGAACTTACTCTTTTTGTCTCAAGATAAGTATTCACTATTAAAAATAAGTCAAGTAGCGGTGAAAATTAGCGACGGAATTTTGTCGATATATAACCTTAGCGACGGACTTTGATCAGGAGTAGGGGTGATAATTTGTGATCCTACTAAATTTGCGGGTCTATAAAGTTTTTTAAATTAACTTATTTAAGTGAGTGATAGTTAATAAATTTAAACATATTTAGTAAGTTAATGTCAATTAAGTTCAATTTTATTTATTATAACTCACATAAATAGAAAAATTTTAAATTTTTTATAAATTTACGAATTTAATCGAATCACAAATTGCCACACCAAGTACATAAGCTATACATTATGGGAAAAGATTGTAATTATGATGATATAAAATTAAAGGTGAAAATTGATAATGCTGGTCAGTTTCATGTTATTTTCTTCGGATTTTTTAATATATATTTTTTTCCACTAATGTTATGAGATAATTTCAAATCATTTTTGAAATAATTAAAATTAAATGGACTACACAATTGAAACTCTATAGGACCACTGACCACAGATGTTCCGCCGGACGCATTGCACCACGCAACAGGTACTTGTATGTCGCTACTAGGCTACTACCACTCCTTTACTCGATGGAGCAAGCAACTAAGCTCAGGTTCAAAGTAGAGTCACCTCCAAATTCAATTTCATGCATCCTCCTAACATTGACAATTCACCAATGACAAGTGATAACGCGGCAGTTCCTCAACCAGTCGTAACTGATTACCAACATTGCACCTCTCTCGGAGATAACAGGTAGCAGACAAGGTGACCAAAAACCCGGGTTTGTGGATAGCCACCCTCTTCTCCGTACACGTGTCCCCCTCGAACGATCCTCCTCCCGCCACGGATCGTACGGTCATGGTTTTATACGTACCATCGCCTGTCCCCAAACAACGACATGGGGGGGCAGTTTTGTCAAATTAAGAAAGAGGCTAAATCGGTTATTCCAAATGTAATCAGGGCTAAATAGGTAAAATGCACCTTGTACTCTAGTTTTTTTAACATTTGAAGAAGCATTGGATATAGAAGTCTAGTTTGGAAGATTGCCCAAAGGATATTTGTCAGAGTAGTTTAGAAGCGCAATTACAGGTCGAGAGAGAGAGAGAGAGAGAGAGAGAGAGAGAGAGAAATTATAGTCGGCAAACGTGAAAGCGCACCTTTACAGTATTCCTCAGTGATATTGATATTAAAATCCTGTGAGAATTGTGCACCGATTTCTTCCTCTTCTTAAAAAAATCTTTTGATTCTTTGGCATTGGAAATGCAAGATATACATTCTATTGGAAGCGGTGGCGGAGGGCGGTTGTTCGGCGTTGGAGACCGGCGGTTGAGGCCGCACCACGGCCAGAATCACCAGGTGCTGAAGTGTCCTCGTTGCGAATCTGCAAACACGAAATTCTGTTACTACAATAATTATAACCTCTCGCAGCCTCGTCACTTCTGTAAGAGTTGCCGGAGGTACTGGACAAAAGGCGGCGTCCTACGCAATGTCCCCGTCGGCGGCGGCTGCCGGAAGACCAAGCGTTCAAAGCCTAAAGCTAGTTCCTCCGACGCTACTCCGAAGGAGCGCAAATCTTCAAACTCTCAGAATTCTAGTAGCGAGAGCTCGAGCCTCACCGCCAGTACGACCGCCGCAACCACTCCAACGGCAACCGCGAGTGGTACGGCCTTGACGGAAGTTGTTTCCGGCAGCTCTTCGAACTCCGCGCCAACGCTACTCAACTTTCAGGAGACGAGGTTCTTCAGTATTCCTCAATCTTCAACTGCAAACCCTAGCTTTGATCCACCGGTAATGGATCATTCGCCGGAGGGCGGCATGTTCTCGGAGATCGGGACGTTTACAAGCCTGATGACGTCGTCGAACGATCCTCTACCTCTAGGCTTCAACATCGCCGACATTTCTACGTACCGGATGCATCAACAAGAACAGGGCCAGGTTGTAGAGAATCAGAGCTCTGATCATCAGTGGCATCAACATCATCAGCAACAGAAAACGATGGAAGACGAAATGAAGATGCATGAAATAACTGGAAGCTTCCTGGATCAGACGGCGCCGATGGAGTATGTGGACATGCAGAACAGGATAAATATTAACGGTGGACTCACAACAACAGATTGGCAAGCAGGAGGAGATCAAGGGTTGTTTGACCTCAGCGGTACGGTTGATCAATCGTACTGGAGCCAAACTCAGTGGGCTGACCATGAACAACAGCTTAATTACCTCCCTTAACATGCTCACCGCTTTTAACTCTTCAAATTATGAAATCCAACATTATGCGAGGGAGTATTACTTATCCAATATTAATCGATCGATCTCAGGTTCTCTATTGTAAATTTCTTATTTTTAATTTCAATTTTATTTAATTTCTCGTCATAAGCTTGGAAGTTGTTTTGGTTTTGAGATGTTTTTGATTGTTCATCTGAAACTAACTTTCCACGTAAATGTTTTTTCGGTTGAGGATTTTTAATCTTTGATTTGGATTTTAATTAATTGTAATTTGGAGGATAAACTACTTAATATAGAAGAAATATATAGCGTGTTTTGATTTGTCTTGTTGCTTGATTAATTATATACGATCTCCCATCTCTGCTTAATCTTTTGTTCATGGTAATTAATTGATTAATTATGTTGTTCAAGATATGATCTCCCATCTTCAAATTATGATTAATGATAGTTTTCAATACATATAGTGTACGTGGCTCTTGTCGTTCGATCGTCAATGTATACTTTTAGCACCATTGTTAACAAAAACCCTCAAAACCAGTTCACTCGACGTCTGGTACTCCGTTAATCATTTTCTTTAATTATAAAGGTTTACGTACGTTTGGCCACGTGACCGTGTCCAAGTGTTTGGAGCTGCTACGCACTAGGAGTAGTATTCTACTTCCAAATGATCACTGCTGTATTCTTTTTATAACGAATTTTTAAGTTTTAACTGCCAAAAGAGAATGAGCACATTGCCTGTGGGATGAACAATAGTGATTAGTGGGGGGATGGATTGGGAATAAGTTGGATTAGGGAGGCGGCCGGGGCGGGTGTACGGAGAGGGAGGAGAAGAGGGCACCGGGGGGTATGGGGAAGTGTTTGAAAGGGAGGGGGATTGGGGCATGTGGTCGGTGGGTGGCGAGAGCTGGAGGGGACCATGTAGGGAGCGGTACGTGACAAGTCCCATGCGCGCGATTATGACTCCACGTGGTGCTGTGATGGGGAAGGCTGGTTGGCCATTGCTCTTAGTGCGCTTTGTGGGCCACGTGTTGTATTGTTATTCGCCTTGGTGTAATTTAGATATCGGTTTTGTCTTTTTCTTGAAATAATTATTTAGATAATTTTGTGTTTTTTGTGGACATGTTAAATATGAAGGAAAAAAAATTGTAGATTATTTGAATACACAAATATTATCTCAATTAATCTAATTGTATACATCATTTGCTCTAACTATTCATGCAAGGGGTTTATTTTATTTTTAAGAATATCTTCATCTATGAAAAATTTAACGGTATATTGTACGCAGGGGTGTAGTATAACAGGTTTATGGAATAATTTTAACCCTGTCGCCCTACGCTCGTAACTGGGATGGAATTTGCTCTAACTATAGATCGATGTGAGTGTAGAGTGTGAATAATTGTGCAGGAATCCAGGGGTGGAATTTGCTACAGTAACGAGTACAATGGTGGAGTGGGAATGGGAATGGGGATGAGGGGAAATAGTACGTGATGGGATCTGTTGATGATGTATAATGTGATATGGTGACGGGGGTGTGGGTCCCTTTACTAGTGTTATAGGGGTGGAGAGAGAGGGTCATACTGCTGAATCAGTGGGATCCACGTGGATTGGGAGTGGGGGCCGCGTGTGATGCTTGAAGTGGTCTGCGTAAGAAGTAAGAAACACACAAGTGGTGTTTCCCCAGTCCCATTTTTCGTGGTCTTTGCTGATGCATATCCGGTGAAAAATGAGTACAATATTTTCACCGTGTTAATTCTTGGACCGGATCCTAAATGGAGTCATCCTGAGGGACATTTGTGGATAAGAGTAGTTCCGCAATGGTATTTGATCAAGGGGGTACGTACGGACATCAATAATATTTGCATACCCAAACAACACTAGAGAATTATTGAATGCATTTGTTCGTGTTTGTTTACTGATCTAAAATTGCTTGTCATGATGATCTTGTTGCATAATATTATTACATATGACAGCAACAGATCAATTGAATGCCCATCATCATCAGGACCCGGTTGATTCGTTTATGTTGCTTGTGAATAGGTGGTTGTAACCAACCCATGGTGGATGGAGCTGCTTTGTTGTTTACAGCAATTCCGATTTATGATCTATTACGATTTACCCACCCCGCCCTCCCCCAACGCCCAAAATAAGGGTAATGACATAAATCAACTCCACTCTTAACACAATAAAATAGCTATGCAAATCTTGTTCCAATTCCATACTTCTCGAAAACTAGGGCCGGGAGTTTGAGGAGGGGTGGCGGAGGAGGATGTATCCATGAAATTCCCATCAATGTAAATGAAAACGGGCTGGAAAAATCAACGCTAAAGTTTTACTAAGACATGCACAGCACACGGGTGTGTGCGTGATGGCCACCGTGGCTAACGTCTTCGTCCGTATCAGATGCACGTTGGAGGAGCTGATGGTGATTTTCTCGCACCCAACTCAACATTGCACGCAACTATACTAATCCGCACGCAGTGCAGAAAGCCAGCATCAGGCACCAGCCTTAGTGGAGATAGTGCACGGCTGGTTCCTTTTCAGTCCTACTAGGGAATAGTCAAATGCAACAGCAAGTGGATTTTCTTGGTCAGACAATTATACATTTGGGCCCAATCAACTAATAAGTATGGAATTGGTTTAATCGGGCCCAAACTTGAATCAGCTTTTAGCCTGAACCTTTAACTCCCCTGATTCTGTCATGAGAGAAAAAACAAATGGTCCAGTTCAAATACCACCAGTATTTTGCTGGATCCTCTGGTCAAGTCATTCCTTGACATGCTGAACATAAGTGATGATCAATCCAAATTTGAAAAATATTTGGAAAAGCTGCTATGATCAACTAAAGTAGATTCCCCAACTAGGCGATTAGGCAAGATATATTGGTGACAATGTACATTGTATTTCTTCGGCCATGATCATATCTCGGAGGAATTGATTATGCCAGCATTTGCACCTTAACCTACAGTTGCAGCATTCTACAAGATTTCTCTTGCTCGGCAGTCAGTCATATTTTATTTCATGTACTTAGTTAAAAATTTGGCATTCACCGTATTATATAGAGTCATTTGTTTTATATTATCGATAAGACCTGCATATTTGGCTTTATGATACAAATTTGCACTCCTGAATAAGCCAAGCTGCGCACAATGTTTGCATTAAAACTGCTTGTGAAATGTAGATGTATATATGTAAAAATCATAAGAAATTTATTTGATAAACCATAATTTGGTTGGTGGGCTTCATTGGGCAGCTCTTCTTGAAGAAACATAAATACAAGAAGCAATCCAGTGTCCACTGCATAAGCTGTGGCACAGCACAATGTGCGTTAAAATTGCTTGTAAAATGCAGACCTATGGAACCAAAATTTGGTTAGTAGGCTTCATTGGGCAGCTCTACTTCAAGAATATACATGTTTTCAGCTTTTCCAAACTTTAATTTGAGTCACATATTTCAACAGTACACACATTTTAAGGAGAGAGCTATGCATACTTGTATGATTCCTAATTTACCCTAAATTATTTTGCTATTTTTAGAAATTGAAACTACTATTCAAAGTATTGTTCTTGAAGAATTATAACTTTCGAGGTCGCGCTCCCGTTTAGAACTAAGATTGCAACTCGTTGTTTGAACTAAGCTTTCCTACCATATCCATCCTTTAAAATGAAATAGTCCACCTTAAAAACTTTGCTTTTCAAAAGGCAAGCTTAACCCTATTCTCCCATCTATATTACAATGGAAGGATGGTTTTACTGTTGATGAACAGTAAAATCACCCTCCTTTCATCTGACATTGTTGCAGATTATGACTGCTGCAAAATGTAGAGGGGCCGGTGTCTATTGGTTAACATTCTGCCCTACCTTTTTTTTTTTTTTTTTTTTTTTGTTACCCATGCTGCCCAAAATGAACCAAAATATGGAGTATTTAATTTAAGTACAATAAAATCATAAAAATATTTCTTTTTCAAACATGATACCGTGTTTTTGCATATGGACTTATGCTAATCTATATTATATGAATCG